>JBBPBX010041032.1:0-29068 GCA_038048925.1 Garcialebias charrua
AAAAAATCTCAGTAGCTCAGTTAACTTGAGCTCGTTTCATTTAGAAAAAGTAAGTTTTTGATAAGTGTGAACAAATCCCGTATCATATCGCGATAAGAAGACATCTCGCGCATGCTCAGAATAGAACCACACACGCACACTGCGCATGCCTCATTTTTGAGCGCGTTTCACTCTTCTCTTGGGAAATATCGTAACAGATACCAGTAAGTATGTTTTTTTAATCATAATGTATGAAGTTGGTATTAAAATGTTTTTTAACAGGCGATGTTGGTGTGCATTTCTCGCAGAAATATGGGTATTGTCTCAGCTCGTGTTAGCTAACGGTAGAGCTAGCCAACTAATGATATTTAACATAAACCTAGCTAGTGGCAATATTCCACAATATAATTTTAAATTTTCGTTTGAGGCAATTGTGCTCTCGCGTGCCGTGGAAGTTAAGAGTCGCAGGGAAAAGAAAGGTGGAGGCACGCGGGGTGTCTTCCCCCAGTTGCTTCTTAGCAGCTAAGCTAAGAGGATACACGAGTGAGTCGCACAGACTGCAAACACTTAAAAAAATAATAGCAACCTGAACCAAACGTTTGGTTCTGCTGCCCCTTGGCTTGTTGATCACGGATCAGACAGGCCACCATAACCTCCCATTTCAGTCTGCTCAACAACTACTAGCTAGCTTCTGTTAGCTGTGCAAAGGGTCCCTGTGTGAAACGGTGAGCATCTTCTTCTTTCGGCTTTTCCCTTTTCAGGTGTCGCCACAGCAAGTCATCCTCCTCCACCTCACTGTCCTCTGCATCCTCATGTCCTCACTCCAACTACCTTCATGTCCTCTCTAACTGCATCCATATATCTTCTCTTTGTCTTTTTCCTGGCAGCTGCAGCTGCATTTGTACTCGGACCCACACAAATATCTGAGCTTGACATGTAATGAATAAGTGATTATTCTCATGTGTAATGTAATTCGAACTGTAAAACTAAAATAGTTTTTTTCTTAATTTTCTAATTTATAACCACAAGTCTGGTTAATGTTATTACAGGAAATCCCTGTTTGGAAAAGCATCTTCAAGCTTGAAGAATGGCAGGCACAATTCCCTTTATTGGTGACGCTTCATGTGAGTAAAATCCATCACCATTAAATGACTTATTCATTTATCTATTCATCTTAAACATCAGAATGAATGTGTCATAAGGCCCTCTCACACTTGAACGTTTTAGACAACTCATGCCAACTTGTGAAAATTTAGGAGATATCTATAGTGCAGCTATGTTTACTCTTTAAGATTTTTATTCCTGTTAATGTGACGAGACATTTCCATTTATTAACAGATGACAGCATTGATGAAACATATGGTGTGAATGTGCAGTTTGAATCTGATGAAGAGGTAAAGGTTTTTTTTCATGATGTTACAGGTAGTCCCCGACTTACGAGCGAGTTCCGTTACAACGAGGCGCTCGTAACACGGAAATCTCGTAAATTGGAACGGCCGCCACGTGTCTCGTAAGTCCGGAATTTCGCTCGTAAGTTGGAACGGTTTTGCTAGCGCGACTACAAACACTTGTTTTTCATCGAAAAACTGCTTATGAGTGCATAAAAATGATCGGAAACGTGTGTCCACATGTTTAGCTAACGAACTGTGGTGAAAAAACACAGAAAAACTCGGTATTTTTTGCGTTTTTTCCAAAAATTCGCCAGCTCGTAAGTCCGGAACCTCGTAAGTAAGAGCGCTCGTAAGTTGGGGACTACCTGTATATTCCTTTTTGTTCTCAGCTTTCTGCACAACGAACTGACCCTCATTGAAAATAAGATTCACCTGACTTTGAATTTCACTGATGAAAGTTATTGTAAATTTTGTCCTCAGAAGCTTTGGAACATCCAGATGTTTGTGCTCAAAATAAATTATAAAAGTAATCATTTTTCTGGTTTGCAGGAAGGAGATGAAGACCAGTTTGGAAAAGTACGAGATGAACACTCAGATGAATACGGTGAAGGAGATATATTATTATTAATAATAATAATTAATATTTTGAAATTGTTTGTGTTTTTCACACGCACAGTTCAGTATTGTACCATGCTGGCGAGTGCTCAGAGTGAAGCAGAAAAGGAACGTATCATAGGGAAAATGGAGTCGGATCAGGAGCTGTCAAAAATCCTCTACCAGCTTCAGGAGACCGAGAAGGAGGACATAATTTGGGTAAGACTTCCTGTTTGTGAAGTTATGCCATAAAACCATTTGTCTGTGTGGACCGTCACAGCTCGGTTTTGTTTTCTAGGAAGAGCGATCTCGCAGGGAGAGGATAAATGGAGCTTATTTATATAGCGCTTTCCAGCCCCCTGTGAGGAGCCCCAAAGTGCTTTACAATACCAGCCATCCACCCATTCATTCAGACATTCATACACCGGTAGTGGTAGCCTTCCTTGCAAGGCGCCATCCAGACCTACCGGGAGCAACTCGGGGTTAAGTGTCTTGCTCAGGGACACAACGACACATGGTGGGCGGATGCGGGATTCGAACCTCCAACCTTCCGATCAGGGGTCGACTGCCATTACCACTACACCACGGCCGCCCCAGGGTGAGGAAGTCTCGTGTTGATGACTTGGAAGCAATGGACATTGGCCATGGAGAGGTAAATACTGTCACATTTACATACATACCGGTACATACATACTTGCATACATACATGTACATGTACACGTACATATATACATGCATACATACATACGTACATACATGTACATATACATGTACATACCGGTACATGTACATACATGTACATACCGGTACATGTGCATACATGTACATACCGGTACATGTGCATACATGTACATACCGGTACATGTGCATACATGTACATACCGGTACATGTGCATACATGTACATACCGGTACATGTGCATGCATGTACATACCGGTACATGTGCATGCATGTACATACCGGTACATGCATGTACATACCGGTACATGCATGTACATACCGGTACATGCATGTACATACCGGTACATGCATGTACATACCGGTACATGCATGTACATACCGGTACATGCATGTACATACCGGTACATGCATGTACATACCGGTACGTGTACGTGCATGTACATACCGGTACGTGTACGTGCGTGTACATACCGGTACGTGTACGTGCGTGTACATACCGGTACGTGTACGTGCGTGTACATACCGGTACGTGTACGTGCGTGTACATACCGGTACGTGTACGTGCGTGTACATACTGGTACGTGCGTGTACATACTGGTACGTGCGTGTACATACGTGTACATACCAGTACGTGTACATACCAGTACGTGTACATACATGTACGTGTACATACATGTACGTGTACATACTAGTACGTGTACATACCGGTACGTGTACATACATGTACGTGTACATGCACGTGTACATACTAGTACATGTACATACCGGTACGTGTACATACATGTACGTGTATGTACATGTACATACATGTACATACATGTACGTGTACATACGTGTACATGCATGTACGTGTACATACGTGTACATGCATGTACGTGTACATACGTGTACATGCGTGTACGTGTACATACGTGTACATGCGTGTACGTGTACATACGTGTACATGCGTGTACGTGTACATACGTGTACATGCGTGTACGTGTACATACGTGTACATGCGTGTACGTGTACATACGTGTACATGCGTGTACGTGTACATACGTGTACATGCGTGTACGTGTACATACGTGTACATGCGTGTACGTGTACATACGTGTACATGCGTGTACGTGTACATACGTGTACATGCGTGTACGTGTACATACGTGTACATGCGTGTACGTGTACATACGTGTACATGCGTGTACGTGTACATACGTGTACATGCGTGTACGTGTACATACGTGTACATGCGTGTACGTGTACATACGTGTACATGCGTGTACGTGTACATACGTGTACATGCGTGTACGTGTACATACGTGTACATGCGTGTACGTGTACATACGTGTACATGCGTGTACGTGTACATACGTGTACATACATGTACGTGTACATACGTGTACATACGTGTACGTGTACATACGTGTACATACGTGTACGTGTACATACGTGTACATACGTGTACATACGTGTACATACGTGTACATACGTGTACATACGTGTACATACCAGTACGTGTACATACGTGTACCTGTACATACCGGTACGTGTACATACTAGTACATGTACATACCGGTATGTGTACATACATGTACGTGTATGTGTACATGTACATACATGTACATACATATACGTGTACATGCATGTACGTGTACATACCAGTACGTGTACATGCATGTACGTATACATACCAGTACGTGTACATACATGTACATGCATGTACGTGTACATACTAGTACATGTACATACCGGTACGTGTACATACATGTACGTGTATGTAAGTGTACATACATGTACGTGTAAATACGTGTACATACATGTACGTGTACATACGTGTACATACATGTACGTGTACATACGTGTACATGCATGTACATGTACATACGTGTACATGCATGTACGTGTACATACGTGTACATGCATGTACGTGTACATACGTGTACATGCATGTACGTGTACATACGTGTACATGCATGTACGTGTACATACGTGTACATGCATGTACGTGTACATACGTGTACATGCGTGTACGTGTACATACGTGTACATGCGTGTACGTGTACATGCGTGTACGTGTACATACGTGTACATGCGTGTACGTGTACATACGTGTACATGCGTGTACGTGTACATACGTGTACATGCGTGTACGTGTACATACGTGTACATGCGTGTACGTGTACATACGTGTACATGCGTGTACGTGTACATACGTGTACATGCGTGTACGTGTACATACGTGTACATGCGTGTACGTGTACATACGTGTACATGACGTTACGTGTACATGCGTGTACGTGTACATACGTGTACATGCGTGTACGTGTACATACGTGTACATGCGTGTACGTGTACATACGTGTACATGCGTGTACGTGTACATACGTGTACATGCGTGTACGTGTACATACGTGTACATGCGTGTACGTGTACATACGTGTACATGCGTGTACGTGTACATACGTGTACATGCGTGTACGTGTACATACGTGTACATGCGTGTACGTGTACATACGTGTACATGCGTGTACGTGTACATACGTGTACATGCGTGTACGTGTACATACGTGTACATGCGTGTACGTGTACATACGTGTACATGCGTGTACGTGTACATACGTGTACATGCGTGTACGTGTACATACGTGTACATGCGTGTACGTGTACATACGTGTACATGCGTGTACGTGTACATACGTGTACATGCGTGTACGTGTACATACGTGTACATGCGTGTACGTGTACATACGTGTACATGCGTGTACGTGTACATACGTGTACATGCGTGTACGTGTACATACGTGTACATGCGTGTACGTGTACATACGTGTACATGCGTGTACGTGTACATACGTGTACATGCGTGTACGTGTACATACGTGTACATGCGTGTACGTGTACATACGTGTACATGCGTGTACGTGTACATACGTGTACATGCGTGTACGTGTACATACGTGTACATGCGTGTACGTGTACATACGTGTACATGCGTGTACGTGTACATACGTGTACATGCGTGTACGTGTACATACGTGTACATGCGTGTACGTGTACATACGTGTACATGCGTGTACATGCATGTACGTGTACATGCGTGTACATGCATGTACGTGTACATGCGTGTACATGCGTGTACGTGTACATACGTGTACATGCGTGTACGTGTACATACGTGTACATGCGTGTACGTGTACATACGTGTACATACACATACGTGTACATACGTGTAAATACGTGTACATACGTGTACGTGTACATACGTGTACGTGTACATACGTGTACGTGTACATACGTGTACGTGTACATACGTGTACGTGTACATACTAGTACATGTACATACCTGTACATACATATACGTGTACATGCGTGTACGTGTACATACGTGTACATGCGTGTACGTGTACATACGTGTACATGCGTGTACGTGTACATGCGTGTACGTGTACATACGTGTACATGCGTGTACGTGTACATACGTGTACATACGTGTACGTGTACATACGTGTACATACGTGTACGTGTACATACGTGTACATACGTGTACGTGTACATACGTGTACATACGTGTACGTGTACATACGTGTACATACGTGTACATGCATACGTGTACATGCATGTACGTGTACATACGTGTACATGCATGTACGTGTACATACGTGTACATGCATGTACGTGTACATACGTGTACATGCATGTACGTGTACATACGTGTACATGCATGTACGTGTACATACGTGTACATGCATGTACGTGTACATACGTGTACATGCATGTACGTGTACATACGTGTACATGCATGTACGTGTACATACGTGTACATGCATGTACGTGTACATACGTGTACATGCATGTACGTGTATGTACATGTACATACATGTACATACATGTACGTGTATGTACATGTACATACATGTACGTGTATGTACATGTACATACATGTACGTGTATGTACATGTACATACATGTACATACATGTACATGTACATACATGTACATACATGTACATGTACATACATGTACCTACATGTACATGTACATACATGTACATACATGTACATGTACATACATGTACGTACGTGTACGTACATGTACGTACGTATACGTACATGTACATACATGTACGTGTACGTACATGTACATACATGTACGTGTATGTACATGTACGTACGTGTACGTACATGTACGTACGTGTATGTACATGTACATACATGTACATACATGTACATGTATGTACATGTACATACATGTACATACATGTACATGCATGTACGTGTATGTACATGTACATACATGTACGTGTACATACATGTACGTGTACATACTAGTACGTGTACATACATGTACATACCGGTACGTGTACATACATGTACGTGTACATACATGTACGTGTACATACATGTACGTGTACATACATGTACATGTACATACGTGTACGTGTACATACATGTACGTGTACATACATGTACGTGTACATGCATGTACATACAGGTACATACTACATGCATGCATGTACATACTAGTACATACATGCATGTACATACCAGTACATACATGCATGTACATACCAGTACATACATACATACAACGTAATTACTACACACATACATACATACATACATACTACATGCATACATACACACATACATACCACATACGTACATACATACCTACAACATACTCCATAAATACTACACACATAATACATACATACTACATACATATAAATACATATATACATACAAATACATATACATACAAATACATATACATATAAATACATATATATATATATATATATATATATATATATATACACAAATATGCATATACATACATGTATATATATACATACATTTACATACGTATGTATGTATGTAGTATGTATGTAGATGGCCTCGTTCATAGGAACGATGGTTTTAGAGAGGAGTAAAGGAGGCCATCTTTGTGAAAAGAAACCGTCCATCATTAAAAAGGGGTTGAGGCCTCCTGGTTCAACTGTCCCCCTCCTACAATGCTGTTATTGCTAGTATCACTCAGCCCTCTGTGAATAGCAAACAACCATCAGGGTACTAACGATCCATCGTTAGGCTGATGGTCCTCCTTGATCATGGGAGCAGCTGGTTTTGTTTGTCATCAGAAAACTGGTTGATCCACTGAGAGGGTGCTATTTATAAGACTAAGCTGAATACAGCAGCTCAGACTGAGGAAGTCTTTCAGACGAAAGACGAAACATTTCTACTTTTTTGTTTTGTTTTGTTTTTTGAATGTCCAGAGGACCAGACTTAGCTTTTTTAAATATGTATTTTACTTTACTGAAACTTCAAAATAATTATAATGGTCGTCTTTTCTTTTAACAGGTGTTTTTTTCGGATAAATCCAGAAAAGGGAACCAAAGTGGAGAACAAACACTCAAAGCGTCGTCTCAACCTGAACCCCCGAGTCCTCACCCTGATACAGGAACTCACCGATCACGAGTGGTGTGACACCTAAATAAGGACTCTCTTTGTGGACTCTAACTTGTTCAATGAAGAGGTACTGCAAGTTTTTGCTTTTTGGACTATTAGCAGGAAAAAAATATTTGACGTTTCTGCTCTGTGGACTGTTCATTGAAGAAGCACTGCAAGTTTTTGTTTTGTGGACTTTTAGCAGGAAAAAATTATTTGAAGTTTCTGCTCTGTGGACTGTTCATTGAAGAAGCACTGCAAGTTTTTGTTTTGTGGACTTTTAGCAGGAAAAAAATATTTGAAGTTTCTGCTCTGTGGACTGTTCATTGAAGAAGCACTGCAAGTTTTTGTTTTGTGGACTTTTAGCAGGAAAAAAATATTTGAAGTTTCTGCTCTGTGGACTGTTCATTGAAAAACCGCAAGTTTTTGGACTGTTCTGTTGGAGAAAAGGTACCGGTACTACAAGTTGTTGCTTTGTGGACGGTTGACGTATTGCACATTTTTGCCTAAACTTCCACATTTCCACATTTTTTGTTTAAAGTACCCTTGCAGCAGAACTAAACGTAGGTGCGACCTATACACCAGTGCGACCTATCTAGGGATTTTTCCAATCTATCGGTGATAATTGGATGGTGCGACCTATACAGCAGAAAATACGGTACTGTATTAAGACAACTGCTAAAAATGTAAACATTTACATTTAATTTATTTTAAGCTTTTTGCCTGGCATTTGGTACATTTTGTTAATTGAAAACTGTCTTGACTAAAAGGCTAATCTTCAGTTTTTGATTGTGGATTAAGTCAGAGTTGCTGAATTGTTTAAAAATGGTGACAATAAATTTTTCGAAAGTGATATGTACCTCTCATTCCATGATGTTACATTTTGCATGTTTTGTAATGACAGTAGTAGTACTGGTAGTCAGTTAGCGGGTTTAAAAAGTAACTTACCATTTAATTTGATTATTATTAGCGATGAACAAAATACACAAAATATCCTTTATTTTACATACAAAATTTTACTGTGGTTTTACCAGTTTAAATTAGTTTTTTGTTTGATATTTCCCAGTTAATTTAGCCAGTTGTTGATGTACTAAAAACATTTATTAGAGGTAAGAAATGCAGGAAAGGGTCTTCTTATGTAGAACAAAACTGTAAAATTAACGTTTAAAAATGATTTGGTAGTAAGTTGTAGGTATTTAGTAATTCTAAGTGGGGTTAAATTTACATCAGTCCACACAAATTAAAAAAAATAAGTTAACACTAAGCATGGCTAATGAGTTATCTGAACTTATTTTTTTTGTATTAGTTGTACTACTTGATTTAGTACTGCAAACTTAAAAAAGATTAGCTTTTCTTACTCACTAATCTTAAGACTACTTTGCTTAATTTTTTTGAGGCAACGACTTTGCGTACTTTTTTTAAGTAAGGTGAACTAATTAGATCTTACAGTGTACTGGGAAAAGACAAGAACCATTTCAAAAGCTTTGGTTGGACCATAAATCAGAAAACTACAGAAATTCCCATCAATAATATTAATGTGAGCCCAACAGAACCAGAACCAGTCATACAACCATGGATACTCACAGACCCAATAGTAGATCTGAAATTAATAGGAAAGAAAGGAAATTAAAAAAATATATTCAAATACAGCTATAGAATACATTAATCAATAATATGGATTAATTAAATGAAATAGATATAAAACGCAGTCGAGCAGAAATAAAAAGCATCATAAAGGAAAAAATGAGTGAAAGATGAAAAACAACAGGAAGAAGAAAGAAAAGGTCGATGTTTTATAGAAGTCAACAACAAACAGGAGAAATGAGGAGATCTGAAAGAAACAGGAGGAAACATCACATCACGTCTCAGATTTGGACACACAGGATTGAACAGAACATTATTCATAACAGGGAAGCATCATAAATGTGACTACTGTGGAGAAGATGAGACCATAGAGCATGAGTTATTGAACTGACAGAAATACAGACATGAAAGAAGTCAACTGATGAACAGTCTCACTGAAATCAAAGAAAGTTTTGATACAGATGAATTATTGCAGAATTCAAAAGATAATGGTGCTCAGGTTTTGATACAATATCTGAAATACGGAGTTTGAAGGAATTGTTATTTAACCATTAATTAATTAATTAATTAATTAATTAATTAATTAAATGGTAATCAATAATTAACTCTTTTATTTGTTTGTTTGCATTGTTTCAGTCCACCTCCTCACCAGTTTGTGGTGGTAATGCACCAAATTGTTATTTGTCAACCACTAATGTTCTGTTATAGGGTTGTTGTGGAATGAATTTGATCAAAATGCACCGTATTTATAATATTTTTCTTGTTTTTCAGAAAAGTTTATCTAGTAGTTATTAGAAAAGTTTCTTTCAATCTTTGTGGAAACTGTTTAGATACTATTTTCCATGTAATCCAGGTTCCTTTTGTTTGTGTAGTGACGACGCCCCCTGGTGGTTTTTTTTATTTTTATTTTTTTATTTTTTATAAAAGGAACAAGTACAAAAAAACTTACAATGTCAAACATGGCTCGAGACTTGAGGCATAGCACAAAAGAGAATAAAGGCACATAAACAAAAATAAAAATGTGTTTTGGGCAGCTTACAACATAAATTCGTTACAGATTGTTTTAGTTTTTAAAGCTTTGGCATTAGTACAATACTTTAAATTAGATAAGTAAGAAGAAATATAATTAGAAAACACTATAAATCTAGGTTTTAGCAAGGAGAATTTACAGCTGTGGATGTAAAATTTGGCTAAGAGTAGTATTAAATTTACAACAAAAACTTTCTTACTTGAAATATTTGGACAAAAGAAACCAAACAGTATAATTTTAGCGTCAAATGGTAGGTCAATTTCTAACTTTCTATTTACATACATGAAAATGTCTTTCCAGAACACCTGAGTATGAGAACAGTCCCAGAAGAGATGGATGATGGTCTCCTCAGAGCTGTGGCAGAGTGAACACATTGGGTCTACGTTTGGACGGTACTTGGAGATTATATAGTTTACAGGATAACATTTATGCAGAATCTTTAGGGACACTTCTCGAATCTTATTAGTTATAAAGTATTTTTTAGGTAACAACCAAACATCTTTCCAACAGATATCATTAAATGTCAAACAAAGCTTTGTACAGGAGTCTGTGTGTGAACTGGACCAGAACCAGAACCCCCACAGACCACGGGCTGACAAAAACCTCACCTAAAAGCTTCCAACAGCGTGTTAAAGAGTTGAACGAATAACAATCCCTCAGCCTCAAATGATAAAAACATGCAGAATCTGCCTGCTCTGAACACTTCAGCCAAAATTATTATCCTCAGAGTTTAAAACTTGGATTCTCTTATGCAAACATGACGCTACAGTTCATGAGAGATCACAGATTTATCAACAAACTTTCAGAACCGGTACGAGCCACCAGATGAAGTAAACATGAGGGAGACCATATATGTGTTTTTAAACACATATAGTGCCACCCAGATGTAACTAAAGGATTTTAGCAGGGGTCAGTATTAAGCTGACCTCTTTATCCTTAATTAATTTACTTATTCAGATTGAATAGTAATTTCACGGATTCTTTTCTTTTTCAGTTTACCCAATATTTCTGTGATCTTTATGATGGATAAATAAACAGAGCTATAGAGTGACAATGGACACGTTAACTTAGTTGGTATGCCAGGCGACACTACCATTTATTTAAAATAAATCACTAAATTAACACCATTACACTTGATTGATATGATTTCACTTTCTTTCAATTTAACACGTCAGCACATTTAAATTCACGACAACAGATTTCAATACTGGATGTTAACATATTTAGTCTGTGGGCTCTTTAGCTTAAAATAGTTTCCAGCTTGGACTTGCGGGACCGACGACTCGTCAGTCCAAGGCTGATCACAGCTCTTTACCAGAACCGAGGCGGACGTCTTAAGGCACATATGTCAAAGTGGCGGCCCGCGGACCAGATCCGGCCCGCGAAGCAATTATTTATGGCCCCCTCTATGATATTTAATAACTATTAGATCCGGCCCGCAAGCCACAGCCGCCCGCTGGTGTTTTGCACACGGCACGGGGTCGATCAAACTATGGAATGGCTTTTCTGAACAGAGTCGTGTCTCATGAACCCAGAGTAATAAGACCCGCCTCAAATTCAGGAAATCCATTCCATAGTTTGCAGCCAGCCAGCTACAACATGCGGACTGGGTGTGTAGCATTTTAGCTAACAGCTAGCAAACTTTGCATCGTAACATGTCCGCTGTGTGGAAGTATTTTACACTAAACACCACAAGACAGCAACGTGCAATGTCTGCTGAGCCATAGCACCACATTAAACCTCGGCCAAGTTAGTTCAGCGGGACGATACTGTCGCTGAACCGAAACAGCAGAAGGACCCAGCCGCGCGTCCCCGTCTCGGATCATTGAAGGACACAGGCTGAGTTTAGCAACTTCTCATTCGAGCTCCATGTCTTCAGCTGTGTTTTTTTTTTCTTGTTCAACCGCGGCCAGCTGCGTCCACTCCGACCTGCTGTCTGACTATCTCGTATGAGGGACAAGCTGACAGCGACTGACCGAAATCAGAACGCCCCAGATTGAACAATAAAAACACTGCTGAAGCTTGGAGCTCAAATGTTCACCGAGAAGTTGCTGAACTTCATCATAATTAATGACCAACAGCTATCACCTGTAGAAAATGAAGGATTTCACAGCTTGATACTTGCAGCCAACAGTAAACAATCATAAAAAAGTACAATGTATTAATTAAAAATCACAAGACAGCTGTATGCCTAATCATTCAACCTTTATTTAGGCAGGTAGCCTAAATTATTTTATTGTATTTTACTTATTTATTTATATTTATTTTTCAGTTGAATGGACTCGGGGACAATTGCAGATAAGAGCCATGAGAAAGAATACAACTGATTTGATTTATTTTCTTATTTTCCTATTTGAAAGCGGTGATCAGTAGGATCATAGAGCTGCACAATAATGCATTTTCAGTTTATAATGCATGCACTTTTATTAATGCATTTATCTATATATTAAGAAACATATTTTGTTTTTAAAAACAGTTTAATTTTTTGCTGTTTGCCTGTTGAAAAATGTTTTCACTTGAAATTACTGACAGATCCATAAGAAAATATTGCTTTATTTATTTAATCCTTAAATAATAGACAGTCTGTTAGGTCTTGGTTCAATAGGCTATGTGAAATCATTTCAATATGAACATTGAACCAGTCCGGCCCTTGGCTTGTAGCAAATTTGTTTTTTTGGCCCTTGGTGTATTTGACTTTGACACCCCTGTCTTAAGGTAAAGGAGCCGCTGTTTGCTTGCTGGAGGTGTGATGATATCTTAGCTGGACGCGTATGGAAGAGTGTCATCTGGTTTCATAAGTGCAAGATAAACTTCCTCTCTTAACCTCCCAATTCTCCTTAAATCTTTCCTCCTCTCCTTTCCCTCAATTCTAAGCTGGAAACTATTTTAAGCTAAAGAGCCCACAGACTAAATATGTTAACATCCAGTATTGAAGTCTGTTGTGTTGAATTTAAGTGTGCTGACGTATTAAATTGAAAGAAAGTGAAATCATATCAATCAAGTGTAATGGTGTTAATTTAGTGATTTATTTTAAATAAATGGTAGTGTCGCCTGGCATACCAACTAAGTTAACGTGTCCATTGTCACTCTATAGCTCTGTTTATTTATCCATCATAAAGATCACAGAAATATTGGGTAAACTGAAAAAGAAAAGAATCCGTGAAATTACTATTCAATCTGAATAAGTAAATTAATTAAGGATAAAGAGGTCAGCTTAATACTGACCCCTGTTAAAATCCTTTAGTTACATCTGGGTGGCACTATATGTGTTTAAAAACACATATATGGTCTCCCTCATGTTTCCTTCACTCCATAACCTTCATTGGCTTCCTGTCGCCTACAGAATTCAGTACAAAACTGCTCTCATTACACATCAATGCTTACACGGAACTTCACCAGATTATCTGAAGGATATTCTTATTCCATACTCATCCACCCGCTCGCTGCGGTCACAGAACAGCAATCTCCTTCACATTCCGAGAACCAAATTAAGGACCATGGGAGACCGGGCTTTCAGTGTGGCTGCCCCCCGCCTGTGGAACTCTCTTCCTGACTGTCTAAGAGCCCCACAGTCTGTGGTTGACTTTAAGAGCGGCTTGAAGACCTTTCTTTTCGACCAAGCATACTCTACCTCCTCATGATTCTACTTTTGATCTTAGCTGATATTGTTATTGATTTTAATTGTTTTATTATTTGTTTTATTGACATTTAATTCTGTTGCTCCTTGTAGCACTTTGAGATTTTCATTAATGAAAAGTGCGTTATAAATTGAATTCATTATTATTATTATTATTATATTTGTTAGCTGACATTATAGCAAAAGTGTTTCTGAGCTGAACTTTTCCTTACTAAGGCCCTGTTTACACGGACACTGTGTGGGGGAAACGCAACTTTTGGGTATGTTAATTAGGTTGAAAGTTTTGCGTTGACATGGGCGAATTCTGTGGATACGACTCTCTCCCCCCCACCCCCCGTACTCATGAATTTACTGTAGTTACCATGCTGGGCCATTAGATGGCGCTGTGATTTTTGGAACCTTCACTACTGCGCATGCGTGCCACTGCTGCCTGAGGTAAACAGAGCACACGAGGCAGCCTGTTTTCCTCTCTGGCTAAAAGTTCAGCTACTACAAGTTGTTGTCAACAAGTTAACAACAAGTTAAAGCTGGAATTTGGATAAGAGTCAACAGATTTGACACCAAGTGGGACCTGCTTCATCTGCACACCAGTTGCTGACTGGACCGGAACCGAGTCAACATGTCTGACTTTAGTCCGTGAGAATCAGCTGATTTACAGCAGCGCTACAAGGTAAACCATGTTCTTAATAATGTTTCCTTGTGTTTAGTTCGATCACAGAACAACCAACTGAGGTTTTATTTTTATTTTTTTCCTGCGAGGTCGAAGCTGTTCCACGAAGCGGACCGGCGGTTCGGATGTGGGTCCAGTGGGATGAAAACAACAGAGTCCAGTTCATTAAAGTTCGGTTAACGTGTTTTTAAAAGTGTTCAATTTAATTCTCAGTGTTTGTGACATGAGTTTGTGGTGTTGAATAAACAAATAAATTAAAAATCAACCTGGTGTCTTCATTTTCAGCAGCATGTTAGGCATGACGTAACGAGTCCAGATAGCTTCATTTAGCTCAGATAAATTTAAATATCTCCCACGCTAACATAAATACTGTTTATTATTGTTAAACTGTTAATATATAGCACATTTAGTATGTTATAGTGCAGCGTGACACGTGAAATGTCCGACTGCCTCGTTAACAGACAACTGGATCCAGGCAGCTGGCTCTCTTCCAACACAGATGCAGGTAAGGTGTAGAATAATTAAATATGAGAATCAAAATATATTCCATCAGCTATAGTTCAGAAAGTGGTGCGTGTGTCCACTGTCCAGTCCACCGCCATTGTTAAAATGCCGGCTGTCTGCGCGTGCGTGCTGCGTGCATGTGTTCAAACAAAAGCTCCACGGGAGATGTTTACATTATCAACGGGGGGTCAGCGAAAAACTTCCACCTTGAGAGCAGGGTTCAAAAACCATCGGAGTCAAAGAGGGGGGCCAGCAGCGTCGTGTAGGCGATAAGCAAAGTCGCAAAGAGAAAGTAGCGGTTACACTCAAAATACGCGCCGTGTAAACTGGCCCTAAATGTATATAATGGTAGCCTGGCCCTTGCCATTCCTACGCAGCTCCGCTCAATTCTCATTTCCCTTCACTGCTGGGTCTGGGACTTCTCCCATAGACAAGGATTTCTCCGGTAGATTTTTGACCGGACCAATCAGAGAACAGAAGGGGCAGAGTTTTTGGCCCCAAACCCACGCCCCCACCTGTCCCAGCGCGCAGCCAGCGAGCAGCCGCATGTTCTCATTCAAAGCGATGCAAAGCGATGCAGGACTGTTTTATATGTGACACAAATGTATTAAATTCCCCTTCTTAATCCCTTATCTGGAGTTTTCTTTTGTTTTTTTGCCAAAAGTCAAGTGATCTCTCCCTCCTCCTCCCCCTCCGCTGAGTGCAAATGAATGAGGAAATGTCTGAGGTTGTCACAAGAGAATTAATCTAGGGTTTTACATTGCTACCTGAGTCCCTGCAGATTTTCTGGTCTTCTGGTGTGCTGGACCAGTGATCCATGGTTTTTATTTTATTTTATTAGAATGTTTTATTAACATATAAACACAGAATATGCATCGCAGCGAGAGAAAATGCAGCAGGAGGCAGAGCAGATGTCAAGTTCAACAGACACGGGGGAGCAGCCATATATGGCTCTGAGAGGAGGGAGCAGAATGCTTTCCCTGTTCAAAAAATTTCTAAGATCCAATGGTTTTGTTCCTCAGGCAGAGGCCACGCCTCCAGCAAGAATCGGTTCTCTATGGAGAAAGTCCAGACCCTAGTACGAAGCAAAGTGAAGGACAAGGGTCTGGTTTTAACCAGGCTAATATAATGGTCAAATCAGCTGAATTTAAATTGTTTCGCTATGGCGGCTCAACAAAACGAGCATGCGCAGCAACAGAAAGTGCAGCGAATAGACCTGCATCTCTTTAAAATTTAGCAAGATAAACCTCAAAAAAATATATTTGTTAGCTGACATTTTAGTAAAAGTGTATCTCAGTTTAACTTTTCTTAATAAATACACTTTGACGGTTAAAACATGGTAAAATGACGCAAACGAAATAAAGCGGCTTTAAAATTTCTACACGCCCACCCGTCCATAATGATGACAGAAACAACTATTTATTTTACAGTTTTTAGTCAACCCCATTGAACTTTTTGTCTTTTTTTATTTCCATTGCTTCTTTTATTGCTGTTGTTTCTTATTCTATTTTCATTGATTTATTGTTCCAGTTTATTCATCTTTTTATCCTGTTAAGCACCTTGGTCAATGCAAGGCATTGTAGGAAGGTGCTATACAAATAAAGTTTATTATTATTATTATTCTGTGTCGCTGGCGAAGAATTCTGCCAGCGACTGAGGAAGGTTATTCAAAGCTCCTGCTTCCTCCTCGTCTTCCTCCCCGCTGTCGGAGTCATCCTCAGCTCCAGCCTTTCCAGCTAACTGTGCGATCCCAGCCTTTCTGAACCCCGACTGGATCGTTTTTTTGGTCACAGAGGTCCACCACGCTTTGTCGATCCATTGGAGGACCTGCTGAAAGGTGGCGTGGCACATATGTCCTGTGGCTGTAAAACTGTGGTCACCGTCCACCATCCACTCCTCCCAGAGACAGCGCAGAGCTGATTTAAAGCTACGGTTCACAGAGATGTCCAGCGGCTGCAGCACTTTCGTTAATCCTCCCGGGATGATGGCAGAAATGGTGTTGCACACTAATTTTCTCCTTGAACTGCAGCGTGATGTGGGCGCACATGCTGTCCATAACCAGCAGGGCTTTCTTGGTTTTAAAAAACACGTCTGGCCGCTTGGTGAAACATTTAACAAGCTACACTGCCTCTGATGGAGAGCTGGTGGTGGCGCATGAATTGGAAGCACCATGATGGCCCTCCCCAACAAACTCCGCTATGTCCATCTCCTTAGTGACGGACATTGCGTGCAGCCATAGCTGTACAGTGAACAGCCCACTGCCTGACGCACGTTCCTCCAACACTCACGTCTTCACCCTTTCCTCCAGCTCTGGCCACTAGGACTTGCACCCGCGGTGAGCAAGCCCTCCGCCTTCCTCCAGTCACGGACGAGCTTCTCACTTTCACCGAAATGACGGTGGGCTGCACGGTTCCCGTGTTCTACAGCATATTTACCGTATTTTCCACCTGATAAGTCTCACCTTTCTATAAGTCGCTTTGTCCAATTATTGGCAATAAATTGGAAAAATCCATAAACATGTCGCACCTTTATTTAAGTCGCATCTATTATGCGTCACCGCTACACGAAGCGTCAGCGCGTCATTTGCCCTGCTGAAAATGGCGGCCACAGAAGCATGCACGGAAGGACTTTTAAAAAGATTAACACAGTAAAAACAATTATTTGTCTGCTGAAAATTATATCAAAGATGTGTCTTAGCTCAACCGTTCCTTAATAAATTCACGTAATGGTCACATCTGCTGGATTTAAATTGTTTCGCTTTGATGTCTTCCGAACGGTCGTGCACGCTGCGAAAATAAATTATAAATAAATCTAAATTTAGCTAAAACAACTCCAACAGCTAACAGTTTGTAAATGACCACCAAGTAATTACTTTCTGTAAGTTTAAAGAAAATCTGCCGTGTGGTTTATGAGCTATTTGCTAAAAAGTACAAGGAAAAACAACAAAGCTAACTACGACACATTTACGTCTATAAAACATCGAATTTTATCTCAAATAACTCCAACAGCTAACATTTTTTAAATGACCACCAAGTAATTCCTTTCTGTAAGTTTAAAGAAATCTGCCATGTGGTTTACGAGCTATTTGCTAAAACGTACAAGGAAAAACAACGAAGCTAGCCGCGACGCATTTACATCTAAAAAACATTGAATTTGATCTCAAATAACTCCAACAGCTAATAGTTTTTAAATGAACACCAAGTAATTACTTTCTGTAAGTTTAAAGAAAACCTGCCATGTTGTTTATGAGCTATTTGCTAAAACGTACAAGGAAAAACAACGAAGCTAGTCGAGGCACATTTACTTCTATAAAACATCAAATTTTATCTCAAATAACTCTAACAGCTAAGTTTGTAAATGACCACCAATTAATTACTTTCTGTGAGTTTAAAGAAAATCTGCCTTGTGGTTCATGAGTTATTTGCTAAAACGTACAAGGAAAAACAACTAAGCTAGCCGCGACACATTTACATCTACAAAACATCGAATTGTATCTCAAATAACTCCAATAGCTAACAGTTTGTAAATGACCACCAATTAATTACTTTCTTTAAGTTTAAGTAAAATTTGTCCTGTAGTTCATGAGGTATTGAGATAAATAGTAACCATTTTTGCTAAAAAACACTGAGCTAACAGTAGTTCATACCTCCAGAGCAGGAGGCCAGGCAGCGACAGAGTGTGTCCGACAAGAGGAGGCTGCCGTCGGACACATTAGCTGGAAACGGTCGGTGGACTCTCTGGAAGTGTCAGAGCTCTAGAGCAGTAGGCCGGGCTGCGACAGAGTCAGTCCGACCAGAGGAGGCTGCCGTCGGACACATGAGGTGTGAACGGTCGGTGTACCTTAGCGGACAAAGGTGGTACTGCACCCCCTAGCGGCCGAAAGTGGTACTGCACAATTTTTTGCCAAAATGAAAAACGGTCATATCTGAGCCAAAAATTGGTCTAAAAATATGGGGGGGAAATCCTTAAACAAGTCTCACCTCTCTAAGTCACAGGGCATGCAAATTAGACAAAAAGATGTGACTTATAGACCAGAAAATAAGGTAATCACCTGCAGCTTAAAATCTGCAGACTACAACCTTCTCTTGGGCGGCATTTTCTCTCTTTGTTCTCTCTCTCGCTGTTGTTCGCTGTTGATGTTGTCTTCTCTGTTCTCCTACTCACACTCACGTATTTGGCGCGAGGTGATGGGATTTTGGCGGCTCTGAATACACAAATAATTGGAAACACCTACAGGTACGTCTGTAGCTGTCAACAGCCTAGAGGGCACTTTAATAATAATAATAATAATAATGAATTCAATTTATAACGCACTTTTCATTAATGAAAATCTCAAAGTGCTACAAGGTGCAACAGAATTAAATGTCAATAAAACAAGTAATAAAACATGTAAAATCAATAACAGTATCAACTAAAATCAAAAGTAGAATCATGAGGAGGTAGAGTATGCTCGGTTGAAAAAAAAGGTCTTCAAGACGCTCTTAAAGTCAACCACTTATGAGAGACGAGGGGAAAGGATCCAGGGCGCAGGATGAGGGCTTCATTTTCTTGATGATGGCCTCCACCTCACTCTGAACAACTTCGTCAAAGCTGTTTACGGTCCCAGAATGCAGACGGGTAGGTGGCACACTGACTCACTCTGAACAACTTCGTCAAAGCTGTTTACGGTCCCAGAATGCAGACGGGTAGGTGGCACACTGACTCACTCTGAACAACTTCGTCAAAGCTGTTTACGGTCCCAGAATGCAGGGAGGTTGTGGAGCTGAGATCTGATAGTGTCAACTTTGGTTTTAAAAGATGAAAGGAACAGGTCGCATTTTTGAGCAGAGTCCTCAAGAGTTTGTTTAATGGGATTAAGCAGACGAGTTATTGTGGAGAAGAGCTGTTTAGAGTTTCCAGGGCAGGTGTTGATGATGTTAGAATAATATTTGGAGCGTGCTTCTTTAAGAGAATAGGCGTACGCTTTCTGATGTTCTTTATATGCCTGCTTATGCACAGAGAGACCAGATGATTTTACACGTCTCTCAATAGCACGGCCAGTTGCCTTCATCTTGCGCAGCTCATCAGTGTACGAAAGGGCTGACGCGAGAAAGACACCAGTCTTGTCTTCAAGGGGACGTGTAGGTCCAGGAGCTCCCGAAGAGATTGGTTGTAGTAATCCACAGTCATCTTTAGCGCTAATAGCGGCTGAAACTGGTACTGCCTGCACCCCTAGCGGCCAAAAGTGGTACTGCCTGCAGCAGAAAGTGGTACTGCTGGCACCCCTAGCGGCCAAAAGTGGTACTGCACTATTTTTTGCCAAAATAAAAAATGGTCATATCTCAGCCAAAATTTGGTCTGAAAATATGGGGAAAAAATCCATAAATATGTTGCTTCGCCCTATAAAACGCAGGGCATGCAAATTAGGCAAAGAGGTGTGAGTTATACACGGGAAAATAGGGTATATATTACTGTATTATAAAACAAACCTCTAATTATGCATCATTCACCACCAAAACTTTACACTATAATTTGTTATAAATAAGCAAAATCAGTATTTTCTATTGGTAACAATTACAAGTTGTTAGTTTACTTTCAGAAATTGACGAGTACAATTGAGGCAGTTTGTCTCACAATGGCTATGGATGGATATAAATTTAAACTTAGTTCAGGTGAACACTACAGTACATGCTCTCGTCAATAATTAATTTATTTTGGTGCATTACTGATAAAACAGCTTGACAAATCTCAGGAAAAATCATGTAATATTGGATCATTTTCCTCAATAAATGACCAAGCATAATATTTTGTCTCATTTGTTTAACTGGGTTCTCTTTATCTACTTTTACGACTTGTGTGAAAATCTGATGATGTTTTAGGTCATTTTTATGCAGAAATTTATAAAGTTTTAAAGGCTTCACAAACTTTCAAGCATCGCTGTATGTGTGAATTTAAAGTTATAATTGTGCCTGATGTTCACGTTTTCTGTGGTCCCTGCAGATGTTCAGCAGATGGTTCTGATTAAAGAAGCTCCTGAAGTACAGATGCTTGGGGTGGATCAACAGGATCCAGAGACCCTCAACATAAAGGAGGAAGATGAGGAACTGTGGACCAGTCAAGAGGGAGAGCAGTTTTGTGTGAAAACAGAGACTGATGACCCCGGGTTTGCATTCACTGCTGTTCCTTTGAAGAGTGAGGAAGATGAAGAGAAACATCTATTTTTACAGCTTCATCAGCACCAAGTAAAAGAGGAAGATCTTCCAACCAGCAGTTCAGCTGACCAGATGAAAGCATCAACTGGTGGAGAGGACTGTGGAGGAGCAGAGACTACCAGGAACCCAGATCTAAATACTTATGGAGATGATTGCAGCTCTTCAGAGACTGAAGTCAGTGAGGATGATGAAGGTGATGATGTGAATGACTCTGACTCTCAGCTAAAAGACTTATCAGACTCTGGGTCAGAACCTGAAGACGGTGACAAAGACTGGAAGAAGAGCAGAGCTCCTGAGTCAGGCGTAAACACTGTCAACAAATCTTGCAGCTTCACTGAGCATGGGAAACAATTTCACAAGACAAGTCAGTCAGTGATGTCTTCAAGTTGTTTGGTTGTCAAGGAATGTGTTGAAGTGAAGAAAACTGGAGGCTCAGTCGAGAAAAGACAGTCAAGACAGACCTCATTTAGTTGTAAAGACTGTGGAAAAAGATTTAACAGAAAGGGTTATCTATCCATAAGAAAGTGTGTTAAATTTTACCCCAATCAAAAACCCTGGCTAAATAAGGATGTCCGCACCCTGCTGGCAGCCAGGGACACTGCATTCAAGTCTAAAGATACTGAGGAGTTGAGAAAGTGCAGGAGAGAACTGGATGATGGCATAAAGAAGGCCAAAGCCGCGTATGCACAGAGGATCGAGGGACAGTTCACCTCACATGATCCAAGGAGCATGTGGCAGGGCATCAAATGCTTAACAGACTACAAGGGCAAAAGCAAACAATGCCCCAGGGACCCATCCCTGCCTGATGCCCTCAATAAGTTTTATGCACGTTTTGATGATCCAAACAGACCAACTAGCACCAGACTCACCTCATCACCAGACGAGGAGCACCTCAAAGTGACCGCAGCAGAAGTGAGAGGCAGTCTCAGAAGGATCAACCCTCATAAAGCTACGGGTCCAGACAACATCCCAGGGAAAGTTCTGAAGGAATGTGCGGACCAGCTCTGTGAGGTGCTGGCTGACATCTTCACCACCTCACTTGCACTGGAGTCAGTTCCCACCTGCCTGAAGACCGCCACCATCATCCCAGTCCCAAAAAGCTCCACAGTGACTGGTCTGAATGACTACAGACCGGTGGCTCTCACCCCGATAGTCGCTAAATGTTTTGAGAAACTGGTCATGTCCCACATCAAGACAGCCGTCAACATCAACGAGGACCCTCATCAATATGCATACCGTGAGAACCGATCAACAGAGGACGCCATCTCCTCCGTGGTCCACACTGCTCTCACCCACCTGGATCAGAAGGACTCATACGTGCGTCTGCTCTTTGTGGACTTCACATCTGCCTTCAACACCATGATCCCCCAAACTCTGATAGACAAACTATCCACACTTGGACTAAGCCCCTCTATTTGTAACTGGGTCTTAGACTTCTTAACAGACAGACCACAGTCCGTGAAGATCCACAACTTCTCCTCCTCCACCATCACCCTCAGCACTGGCTCTCCTCAGGGATGTGTGCTGAGCCCTCTTCTGTTCACTCTGCTCACATATGATTGTATAGCCACACATCCAGGCTGTCATATTGTTAAGTTTGCAGATGATACAGCTGTGGTGGGATGCATCACAGATAATGATGAATCCAGCTACAGACAGGAGGTGGAACATCTGGAGAGCTGGTGCAAAGAGAACAACCTTCACATGAATGTGAAGAAGACGAAGGAGATGATTGTGGACTTCAGAAGGAACAAACACACCCACACCCCACTGTATATAGGTGGATCTGCGGTGGAGGTGGTCTCCAGCTACAAATACCTGGGTGTACACTTGAATGATAACCTCAGCTGGAGCAATAACACCACCAGCCTGATCAAGAAAGGTCATCAGAGACTCTACTTCCTCAGACGGCTGAGACGAGCCGGTCTGAGAAGCCCAGTCCTCACCTCGTTCTACAGGTGTGCAGTGGAGAGCGTCCTGTGCTCCAGCATCAACGTGTGGCATGGAGGCTGCACAGTTGCAGAGAGAAAAGCTCTGCAGAGAGTGGTGAAGGCTGCACAGAAGTCTGTGGGAGTCAGTCTCCCCACCATCACAGACATTTACACCTCCAGATGCAGAAAAAGAGCCACCTGCATCATGAAAGACCTCACTCACCCAGCACACTCACTCTTTGCACCACTCCCCTCGGGACGGAGGTTGAGGAGCATCAAATGTAGAACCACTAGACTGAGAAACAGCTTCTACCCTGAGGCTGTCAGACTCATGAATAAATAAATAATAAGAATAAACACTGCAAAATGTCACATCATACTGATACTGTACTGATCTGTTTCTTGTTGCTGCGTTCATCTGTGACCATCTGCTCATGTTCGTGCTGCTGTTTATAATGATGTTTTTCTACTACATTAGGGCTTAGTGTATTACTAGCTGATGTGATGTCTCTCTTAGTTAATCCTAGATGTTATTATTGTATTTCTCTTGCATTTGTTGTTGGATGTAACTGGGACCCTGTGTACATAATCTCGTTTTCAACACATGTACTACATGCGGTGCAAATGACAATAAATTCTCTCTGACTCTGACTCTGACTAAACAGACACATGATAGTTCACACAGGACAGAAAGCATTTGCTTGTGATCTTTGTGGACACAGGTTTGGATATAAGTCACATTTAAACACACACATGATAGTTCACACAGGACAGAAAGCATTTGCTTGTGATCTTTGTGGACAAAGGTTTGGACGGAAGTCAAATTTAAACACACACATGATAGTTCACACAGGACAGAAAGCATTTGTTTGTGATCTTTGTGGACACAGGTTTGGATATAAGTCAGATTTAAACAAACACATGATAGTTCACACAGGACAGAAAGCATTTGTTTGTGATCTTTGTGGACAAAGGTTTGGACGGAAGTCAACATTTAAACACACACATGATAGTTCACACAGGACAGAAAGCATTTGCTTGTGATCTTTGTGGACAAAGGTTTGGACGGAAGTCAACTTTAAACACACACATGATAGTTCACACAGGACAGAAAGCATTTGTTTGTGATCTTTGTGGACAAAGGTTTGGACAGAAGTCAACTTTAAACACACACATGATAGTTCACACAGGACAGAAAGCATTTGCTTGTGATCTTTGTGGACAAAGGTTTGGACGGAAGTCAACTTTAAACACACACATGATAGTTCACACAGGACAGAAAGCATTTGTTTGTGATCTTTGTGGACACAGGTTTGGATGTAAGTCAGATTTAAACAAACACATGATAGTTCACACAGGACAGAAAGCATTTGTTTGTGATCTTTGTGGACAAAGGTTTGGACGGAAGTCACAATTTAAACACACACATGATAGTTCACACAGGACAGAAAGCATTTGTTTGTGATCTTTGTGGACAAAGGTTTGGACGGAAGTCACAATTTAAACACACACATGATAGTTCACACAGGACAGAAAGCATTTGTTTGTGATCTTTGTGGACAAAGGTTTGGACAGAAGTCACAATTAAACACACACATGATAGTTCACACAGGACAGAAAGCATTTGTTTGTGATCTTTGTGGACAAAGGTTTGGATGGAAGTCACAATTAAACACACACATGATAGTTCACACAGGACAGAAAGCATTTGTTTGTGATCTTTGTGGACACAGGTTTGGACGGAAGTCACAATTAAACACACACATGATAGTTCACACAGGACAGAAAGCATTTGTTTGTGATCTTTGTGGACAAAGGTTTGGATGGAAGTCACAATTAAACACACACATGATAGTTCACACAGGACAGAAAGCATTTGTTTGTGATCTTTGTGGACAAAGGTTTGGATGGAAGTCACAATTAAACACACACATGATAGTTCACACAGGACAGAAAGCATTTGTTTGTGATCTTTGTGGACACAGGTTTGGATGTAAGTCAGATTTAAACAAACACATGATAGTTCACACAGGACAGAAAGCATTTGTTTGTGATCTTTGTGGACAAAGGTTTGGATGGAAGTCACAATTTAAACACACACATGATAGTTCACACAGGACAGAAAGCATTTGTTTGTGATCTTTGTGGACAAAGGTTTGGACAGAAGTCACAATTTAAACACACACATGATAGTTCACACAGGACAGAAAGCATTTGTTTGTGATCTTTGTGGACAAAGGTTTGGACAGAAGTCACAATTTAAACACACACATGATAGTTCACACAGGACAGAAAGCATTTGTTTGTGATCTTTGTGGACAAAGGTTTGGACGGAAGTCACAATTAAACACACACATGATAGTTCACACAGGACAGAAAGCATTTGTTTGTGATCTTTGTGGACAAAGGTTTGGACGGAAGTCACAATTAAACACACACATGATAGTTCACACAGGACAGAAAGCATTTGTTTGTGATCTTTGTGGACAAAGGTTTGGATGGAAGTCACAATTAAACACACACATGATAGTTCACACAGGACAGAAAGCATTTGTTTGTGATCTTTGTGGACAAAGGTTTGGATGGAAGTCACAATTAAACACACACATGATAGTTCACACAGGACAGAAAGCATTTGTTTGTGATCTTTGTGGACACAGGTTTGGATGTAAGTCAGATTTAAACAAACACATGATAGTTCACACAGGACAGAAAGCATTTGTTTGTGATCTTTGTGGACAAAGGTTTGGATGGAAGTCACAATTAAACACACACATGATAGTTCACACAGGACAGAAAGCATTTGTTTGTGATCTTTGTGGACAAAGGTTTGGACGGAAGTCACAATTAAACACACACATGATAGTTCACACAGGACAGAAAGCATTTGTTTGTGATCTTTGTGGACACAGGTTTGGACAGAAGTCACAATTAAACACACACATGATAGTTCACACAGGACAGAAAGCATTTGTTTGTGATCTTTGTGGACACAGGTTTGGACAGAAGTCAACTTTAAACAAACACATGAGGATCCACATCAGAGAAAAGCAGTTTAACTGAACATTAACCTTTTGTTTTGTCTTTTTTTAATCTCATATAAAATAATGCATTCCTTTCAGTAATGTTTTTTCTTTGTACCTTTATTACCAAACGTTTGATTTTCATATTTTTTTACTCAAATTTATTCATTTTTAAAATATAACACAAAACTATATAACAGTAAGTTTATACAACACATAAATAAAATGAAGGGTAGCAGTAAGAAGAAAAAAAATCTTATTTTATCTGCCCCCTCTTACAATCATTCAAATCTAACAACAATCATATTTAAGTAACTTAACAACAACAAAAAAATCACCATAATTATCTAACTACAAAGCAACATACATAACAGTATTTCATTTATATTTTTGCATTAGTCCAGTTTTGATCAAGTATTGATTAAATCCGTTTGCAATTTCATTGTCATTATGAATTTCAACATTATCCTTTACAAACCTTGACCTATGATTCTTTAAAACATCATTGATTACTCGTCATGTAGCTTTCATATCACCATTACCTTTTTAAATAAACCACTATAATATTACACTAGGTGGTGCTTTGATTTTTAATATGAGAGCTTGTAAAAATCTAGTTCAACTTACACCAAAAGAGGCACATCTTTCATGGTTAGTCACTGAGGAGTCCCGTCTCAACGGTGGACGACAGGTGCAAACAAGCTACACACAGCTAAATGCACAGCAAACAGTTAAAACGTGCTGCAAACACATGAATAATCCTAACTCCTAAACAAAAAACAAATGCAACAGAAAAAAATCTTCAATCACAGAAAATAGATGAAGAAACACACAATCAAAAAAAAAAAAAACATTCTGCAAATATCAAAAACACCAAAACAACTGAAAATAAGATGTGCTAAAAACAAACAAAAAACAGAAGAACCGTATTTTCCGTTGTATAGATCACACTTGTGTATAGGTCGCATTGTACAATTATTATCAATAAATTGGAAAAAAAATCCAGAAATAGGTCGCACCTACGTCACCGCCGACGTAACGCGCCATCCACCACTGACGTGCCGCGTCACCGCTGAGTAAACCCGGAAATGTGGACAGAGTGTTTAGCTCTGCTGCAAGGAGCGCATAGCAAGGCTTTTAAGAAGATTATCACTTTAAAACAATTATTTGTTTGATAAAAATTATAGCAAATATGTGTCTGAGCTGAACTTTTCCTTAATAAATAAACGTAATTGTGAAATGAGCTGGATTTAAAAATTTGTTTCGCTAGCTACCGGTACATCTGATGAAAACAAAACGAGCACGCGCAGCACCGGAAATGCAGCGAACAAGCCTGCATGAATTGGTACAGTATTTTAATTTGAGCAGGATAAAGACCTAAAAAATATATTTGTTAGCTGACTTTTTTTAAGACTGTGTCTCAGTTTAATTTTTGTTAATAAATGATTACAAATCAGCTTATTTCAAAATGTAAATACCACCAACATCATTAAAATTAAACTACAGAAACTCCTAAAAATATTTGTTGGCTGCCTTTTTTGTAAGACTGTGTCTCAGTTTAATTTTTGTTAATAAATGATTACAAATCAGCTTATTTCAGCACGTAAATAACCAAGTTGGTGAGCTGCCCAGAGTTGCAGCTGAAGGTGAGCTGTCCAGATTTGCAGCTGACGGTGAGCTGCTCAGAGTTGCAGCTGAAGGTTAGCTGCTCAGAGTTGCAGCTGAAAGTGAGCTGCCCAGAGGTGCAGCTGAAGGTGAGCTGTCCAGATTTGCAGCTGAAGGTGAGCTGCCCAGAGTTGCAGCTGAATGTGATCTGTCCAGATTTGCAGCTGAAGGTGATCTGCCCAGAGTTGCAGCTGAAGGTGATCTGCTCAGAGTTGCAGCTGAAGGTTAGCTGCTCAGAGTTGCAACTGAAGGTGAGCTGTCCAGAGTTGCAGCTGAAGGTGAGCTGTCCAGATTTGCAGCTGAAGGTGAGCTGCCCAGAGTTGCAGCTGAAGGTGAGCTGTCCAGATTTGCAGCTGAAGGTGATCTGCCCAGAGTTGCAGCTGAAGGTGATCTGCTCAGAGTTGCAGCTGAAGGTGATCTGCTCAGAGTTGCAGCTGAAGGTGATCTGCTCAGAGTTGCAGCTGAAGGTGATCTGCTCAGAGTTGCAGCTGAAGGTGATCTGCTCAGAGTTGCAGTTGCTGTGGAAACCAGTGCAGGAGAGCTGGGAGCTGCAGCTGCTGGAGGTGCAGCTGACTGTTCAGAAATGCACTTTGACAGTTACCGGTACACCCACACACCGTAAATAAAGCAGCTTTGAAATTACTACCTGTACACCTGCACACAAAGAAGACAGAAACTGATTTTTTTGTGTGGTTTTTATTTACAATATTTACAAATCTATTCTACAAATCATTTAAACCCCAGAAACTCCTCGTCCTC
>JBBPBX010041033.1:4781-19322 GCA_038048925.1 Garcialebias charrua
GAGCCAGTAGAAACCTGCACTTCTTATATGCAGTCCCATTTCTCTGTGTAACAGTGCAGATGCATGACAGTCGTCCCACACCCTCTTGGGTCAAATTTTGTTAAATGCTGGCACCAAAACTTGTTGACCAAGATAGCAAAATCAATTTCTTGAGACACTGTATTCTTACAGGTGGACATGGTGACTGGTATATAATATTACTCAAAGTATAAGACTACATTATTTATACAGTATTAAATATCCAAGATGGGCGATGTCACTGAGCTCTCCGGGTCAAGTTATTTATTTTTCTCTTTTTTTAATTGTTACTCTCTTCTATGATCGATCAACCTTATTACAACTGAGAGAGCTAAGGGATAACTCAGGAAACCCAAGCTAACCCAAACTATAGAATTTATCAAAAAGGAAAGACTTAAGCCTAATCTCAAAAGAAAACAAGGGCAAAGGATAGCACCATCATTAAGGAAAGGGTGATCATGTTATATCAGGTTGCTGATATCAATATCGTTTTTGTGCTCTTAGAGAGAAATAGGATTCATTGGGGTAAGAACCCAAGTTTTAACACCAGGTCTTGGACCAAATTAACAATGTATATTTAAAAAAGAGATCTTTATTCAATGTAAAACCCAACATCCATCATTTCTAGATATGTGCTCTAATGGCCATTGTGACAGACACCAATGATCTGGGGTCCTTAACTTGTATAGGAATCTCTACTAGATGTTTAGTTTAGTTTAGTTTATTCATTCATTTTATATAAAAAAAAACAAAATAATACAACATTTCACATCAAATAAATATACAACACATAAATAAAATGAAGGGTGGCAGTAAGAAGAAAAAATCTTATTTTAACTGCCCCCTCTTACAATCCATCAAATCAAACAACAATCAATGTTCCAGGTCACCCTTAAAATTTGATTTATCAAGTTGATCCTGCAGCCTCCCCCTCTATCAGATCTAATACACTATCAAGTTGCAATTAGTTGACAGCGCTTCGCATTCCATAACCAGCATGTTCAGGACGTGTAGGAAGAGGTCTTGGAACAAAACAGCCCAACTGATTATCAACCTTTGGCTCAAGATGGCCTAATACAAGTGCACTTGGACCACTCTATGGCTGTGTCTCAATTCAGGGGCTGCATCCTCATGAGGACTAGCCAGCCTAGCTGGGCCGAGTAGGCCACGCACTCACAAGGCCGTGGGCTGGACGAAACTGCTGAAATGGGACGGTCTAGCCTTTAGATTTGCTGGCCTTGAAGTGGGTGGGGCGTTCTCTTGAAGTGGGTGGGAAGTTCTTGTGTGCGCGCTTGGTGTGTGTGTGGAAAGAGAAGGGACGCCGCTAAAATATATTAGTTAGCTGAATACATGTATATATATTAGTGTTTCTGAGTTTACTGTTTGTTAAGAACTGATTACAAATCAGCTTATTTTACACGTGTGTAGCAAGGATTTTCTGAGGGGCGATTGGTTAAAACATAGAGTGAACCTACTAACTGCAAGTTGTCCAGTAGCTCAATTGGTTAAGCATTGGGTTGGTGCAGATACTTTTCTCGAAGCTGGTTCGAATCTCACTCGGTTCGGTTAAAACTTATTTTACGTTTGTCTTTTATTGGATAAAAATATGAGGACTGAGATTTTAAAAAAGGAGTTTGTGAAACTCCTTTTTTTTTATCCAATAAAAGACAAACGTAAAATAAGTTTTAACCGTACCGAGTGAGATTCGAACCAGCTTTTGAGAAAAGATCTGCGTGCCAACCCAATGCTTAAAGCAATGACCTACTGGGCAACTTGCTTTTTTGTAGGTCCACTCTGAGTTTTAACAAATCGCCCCTCAGAAAATCCTTGCTACGCACGTGTAAAATAGTAGGCCGCATTCCTCGGCCGCATGAGGAGGATTCTTCGAATTGGGACAGTCCTACACGCGGGGCAATGACGTATGCGGCCGACAAATGCGCACTCATGAGGACCCAGCCCCTGAATTGAGACACAGCTTATGTTTGAACATGGTGTTTAAGGTTCCATGACAGCAAAAGACAAACCTGCAGATTTTTTTATTGTGGTCTGCACAAGCACGCTATGAAATCTGCAAAGGTGGGAATTGAACTAAGGCCCTGTTTACACGGACATTGTGGGGGGAAACAGAGGTTTTGGGTATGTTAATTAGATGAAAAGTTTTGCGTTGACACGGATCTGCTCGAATCTCCCCCTTCCCTCATGACCCCCTCCTCCTTTCATGAATCCACTGAGACTAAAATTATGCCATATTGGGTGTACAGTATTTCAAAATAAAGTCGAAGAACAATTCATGTTAAGCATCCTTCAGGCCTAGACCTCCCCTGCAATGAGATATGTGATTTCAGTGGGCTTTGCTTGGTTAAATAAAGGTTAATAATAATGTTTATATTGACTCATCACATGCAAAGATATAATGTTGATCAGACCAAGTTCTGCATCGCAATGTAAATAATATCATGCAGATAAGTATTGACAGCAATTTGTGTTGAGCAATAATCTGGGTATTGTAAGTTAAATATGGGATGCGTAATGTTTTTAGTTATGTAACTGATGTATTTGGGTAGTGGAATGTTTTTAACTTCTATCTTGTGTCTTTTTCACAGAAAGCCAAGCTTGGTATGAAGATTTAACTCAACAAACACTGCATGATGTTTTTTCTAAATATGGTCACCAGCAAATAGTCAAAGTTTATAATGTGGAAACGAAAGAGCAGGACCAGAAGACAGAATTTTATGTGAATCTCAGTCTACTCTGAACATTTTGTTTCATCCATACTTTTGTTTTAGAATTATCACTTTTGCCTGAATTATTGGACTTTTGCCTTGAATGCTGTTGGAATACAGTTCAGTTATGGAATGATTTTGCTGTGTAAAAAACAACATACAGTTTTCAGAAGGTCAGCTCTAATATGATCTGAATCTTTATTGGTAAATCAGTAATGCAGTTTGCACTAAAGGCTGTTAGGATGAATGGTACAATCTAACAGGATGGCAGTGGTGCCCGAGGAGCTGGTTTATACCGGTACCTCATTGTAATAAAAGTAGTTGCCTATTCTCTTGTCCTGACTGTCCCAGGCTACGGCTGGTAAATTTGCAATATTTATGGACTTTATGTGTGCTGTCGGGCTCAGAGGAAGACCAAACTCCAGAAGAATTTGTGCAGCAGAAATGTTGATAAACAAGAGAAAAACAGTCAATTTAAATGGTAAATGGAGCTTCCTTATATAGCGCTTTCCAGTTCCCTGTGAGGGACCCCAAAGCGCTTTACAGCACCAGCCATCCACCCATTCATCCACCCATTCATACACCGGTAGCGGTAGACTGCCATGCAAGGCGCCTTCCAGTCCTACCGGGAGCAACTCTGGGTTAAGTGTCTTGCCCAGGGACACAACGACACATGGTGTGGGAAACCGGGATTCGAACCGCCAACCTTCCAATCGGGGGACGACTGCCATTACCACTACACCACGGCCGCCCTAAATGTATCTTCATACTTGATAATCATTTCTTGTGTATGAGTGGAAGGGGGTTGATTAGTTGTTTGTGTGTGTGCACGTGTGCTTTTTCATTCTCCTGCTTGATCAGAATTTAATGTCTGAAAACTGATGGAAAGCCGGATATGTATAGTTTATGTACATACATTTCAAGTATTAAATTTGTTGCAGTGTTCATGTAAAGAAATAAAGTGGTTTTAAAAAAACACGACACATGTGTTTGTCCTCTTTTGCGCCCTTTCATATTATTTACTGGATGTACGTCTAAGGGTTTCTTGTACACCTCTTGTCCATTTTGACATACGGTACAGGATATGTACGTTTTTAGCATCACTCTGACAGACTTTTAAATGAATTACCGGTAAACAAACTCACTCCCAACATCCAGAGCTTACAGAAACAAGCCCACAGTTCCAGCTAACATTTCAAATCACTGAAGTGGTTTGTTCTGTAGGGATGGCTGTTAACCATCCCTACAGTTCTTTGTTCAACATCAAACATAAATAAGTAAAAGACTGATTCGATGTGACAGCAAATTGGATCTTTCTTGAAGCCTTTTTTACAATTAACAAGTACAGCCACAGACCATACACTCATCTTTGCAACAATTTATTTTACCTCAGGGCTAGTGTTCTTTGTTTCATAATACATACATTATTTGTCATTGATTAGTTTGCTACATTTGAAAGTTGCTATATCCCCAAGCTTATCAGTTTAATGCTATAATGTCACCCTTAAGTTGGAGGGGAAAGCATTCTGTGAAACGTCTGTTTGTCAGAAACCACACATTTTCCGGTGCCTTCCTCATTATCAATGTCAAGTGTTTACAGTGACTTCATTAGCAGCCAGTCCTCTGATGATAACAAAGCTTTAAAAAAAGACATCAACAACAAGGTTAAGTATGGCCAAGCTACTATTCTGGTCGACACAAGTCTCCCTGTTTACTTCTGGAGCATGGGAACGGACATCTGAACTGTATTTCCTGAACTTGCGATCTTCGTTATTAAATCTTGCTACCAAAAATTCAGTCTGAACGCTGCGTGTGCTGAGCGGTTTCCAGCATTTTCTCAAAATGAATACCTCCAGGACCTTTTTATTCCATCTGGTGGTGTGTTTTGGTTCTTGCAGCTGTAAGCCTCTCAGTAATGACGTTCAAAGAATTGAGGATCTGGAGAAATTGTACAAGCTGTCAGGGGACCTTCTGGCAGAAGAAGACACCAAGTCCAGAGTAGAAGACCTTTTGGGAAGTATAAAGGAAGGTTTTTTAAGGCAACTCAACCTGTCAGCTGTTCCACAGGAGCGCAGCAGGATCTCCCCTCCACAGATCATGGTGGACCTGTACAACAAGTACGTCTCGGACAGTTCGACATTGCCCCAGTATGATGTAATACGAAGCTTCATGGTTCAAGGTACAGAAAATTTAACTGGTCTTAAGTGGAGTTATGATTTATCCAGTCTTATAGGACAGACGCTTCACAGGTGATAAAAAAAAAATGGTGTAGGCTATTTCAGAAATGCCTTTCATTTGAATTATTCTAGTGTTTCCTGATGCATGCTCAGTGCCTTCTGATCTGCTCAAGATAACTCAGTGAAACTTGATGCACGTTTGTACCATGACTAACCAGCGTCACGTAATCTTTTCATCACCCCAGCTCTGAGGTCAAGGTCACAAATCAAGATCAATTTTTTTTAACAAAGGTTTTGCTGTTCTGGGCTATAGATTCTGATCTGTTCAAGATAATTTAATGAAACTTGATGCACATCACCCTTAGATGTAGTTTTGAAGTCTTTTCATCAATCACACTCTGAGGTCAGGATCTGGTTGCGTTTGCTTTTCAGACTACATATAGGTTCTGTGCCTTTTAGATTTATTACCTAAACTTGATAAAACTGAGTGCTAGCACTGAATGAAATGTGATGAACATGTGTGGCCTTTTACTTTCTGGTTTTAATCATTCAATTATTTATATTTTTATTTTATGTCAGTCCCATAATTCAAGAATGTTTATGCTGATGTTTTGCATGAAGAGCTGATGACAGTTAGTAATCCTTCTTTTCAACTTGATTCTTGAATGTTGCTGCAACACATTATTGTACTTGTGATAGTGCTGGGGTGGCAGAGATGCAGTGATGCTTAAGAATTCACACATACAGTAAAACAAAAGAAGCATTACATGTGTTTTTAGAATAGAAGTTTATCGATTTTAAAATGTGTTCATTTTTTGAAGAGTAGTGATAGCAGTAGTATGAGATTAAAAGAATCTACAACTATTTTTGTTGGGCAGATCATGTCTTTTCTTGTATGAAAATCATGAAGTCTGCCTCATAAGAAAGATTGTACAAAAAGCTGTGGATGTTTTTTCAATATGTGTACCGGTACATATTTTCAACAACAACAACAAAATATTATTGTTATTAAAAATTTAACAACAGATGCCGTGAGTAATAGATGACATAATGATGTCAAGGTGGATTCACCTTGACATCATTAGTTGCTAGTGATGCTGTGAACACTGCAGTCCAAAGTTGACAAGGACTTGCAAGAATAGTGATGTCACAATACACTAGGTCTATGTATTGGTCTAATTAAGGTTAAACATGAAAAAAAAACTACTTGCAAATGTTTTTGGCATTTTATGGAGTCATGATTTATGAAAAAATCAAAGTCAAAGTCAACTTTATTGTCAGAACTGCAATATGTACAGGACATACACAGGATTGAAATTGCGTTTCTCTCAGTCCCTCGGTGCAACAGTAACCATCTAAACACTAAACACTAAAACATTTAATAAACATAAGCATAAAATAGTAAAAGTGTAACACTGTCCTGAGTTTTTTCATAGTAGTATAAAAGTATGAAAATTTACACCAACACTGAAACACCAAACACCCAATGAACATAAGCATAAAATGAAATAATAAAAGTGTAATACTGTCCTGAGTTTTTGCATGTTGCTCAGAATTCATATTGCTTTGAAATAATTGGGCCATTGTTACAGATTGCTGTATAATAGTTTGTCGCCGGGCTTATAGTGGGCTGTATGTGTTCCTCTTGTCCAGTTTGGTCATGGTTGCATGTAGATTAGCAGTTTGGTCAGACAAAAACAAATTTTGTAGCAGAAGTTGTTCAAAAAGCTATCTACAACTAAGATATTATTGTTCATAACTTTTACACAGTCCACTTCAAAATAACAAATATCCATTTATGTCTTTGTAACTTGGATTTTAAAAAAGCTGTCTTTTTACCATAGTTAGGTAAAAAGTTGGCTAAAAATCCTAAAACGTGTGGGCTGGAACCACAATTAAAAAAAATAGATTGCAATGCGATCAAAAAAGACAACATATGATGGCTAAAGTAACTCATTTTTTCTTTTTTCTTCAACAGATATTCTTACTATAATAAATGGCACTAAATCAAAACACAGGCTGCAGTTCAATGTCAGTATTCCCAGCCATGAGAAGATTACCACTGCTGAACTCCAGCTCCTCTTCTTGCAGGATGCCCGATCAGAGGTCACCTCCGAGAATTTTAAAGCACCAATTAAAGTTTATAAGGTTGATGGCAACAATTTCACATCTCCAACACAATTTTTGTCTAGCAAGGAGGTTGTGGTCTCACAGAACGCATGGGTGACGTTTGATGTGACTACTTCAGTTCAATGCTGGTTGAAGTTGGGCCATGGAGTGACTGTTTTTGATGTGGTCATGGATATGAAAGACTGCAGTGCTTCTGATAGAGGAGAAGGAAAAGCCAGCTGCTTAAATATGAGTTTATCTGTTGGCGATAATACTTCAGCCATTTTACTAGTCTACTCGGATGACTTCAGCAGCAAAAGGAGAGAGGCAAAAAAGGAACTAAAAGAGATGATGCTTCATGAAGAAGAAACCTATCTTCAGATGGGGGCTGACTGGAACGGAGGAAATCAACCTCCAAATGAGATGCCTGACACTCAGCATTTGAGGAGAATGAAAAGGAAGGCAGAACTGGAATACTGCCACCGAACCTCACTCAAAGTCAACTTTAAAGACATTGGCTGGGATAGCTGGATTGTAGCACCTCCTGAATATGATGCCTTTGAATGTCGAGGAGTGTGTTACCACCCGCTGACCGATGAATCAACCCCATCAAAGCACGCCCTCATCCAGGCTCTGATGAACCTCAGAGATCCCAAGAAGGCCAACGAGGCATGCTGCGTCCCCATAAAACTGGACCCTATAACAGTCATGTATCAGGAGAATGGGCGCCTCACTATAAGATACCTTTATGAAGAGATGAAAGTGGCAGAGTGTGGCTGCAGGTAGTCAGGGTGAATTGTGCTAAATAGGAGAAACAAAAATGGTTCAATTTTTTACTTTTATTCAGTTTAGGCTTAAAACATGCTAGGAAAACTGCAGTCCATAATTGAAAGCCTAAATTTTTCCTTTCTCAGTTGAAGAATAATTTTCTTTAAGCAATGGATTGCCAAGTATTGTCATTTTTCCCATTGTCTTTATAATGACAGGATTTGCAGTCATTTGTACTTTGTAAATTTTCAACTGGAATTATTTTTTCAATTTTTTTGAACTATTGATATAAAATGAATTATAGATAAATAAATTAAGGTGAACCGCAAAACATTTACGTCAAGCAATCATAGATGAACATGGTACCAATTTGACAGAATTCTGTAGACATATATATATGCTACAGAAACAAAGAAGTTCAAGGTGAGAGCGAAAACACATCAAACTTATCATTTCAGGAGCAACAATGTGTTCCTTGCCCCATCTTTACCTCTCCAAATATTTTTTTACATTTTTTTTCTCTGTTTGCATTGTCCACATGAACACAGGTTTTGGTGAGAAAACCTGAAATGTTCAATGGTGCTTTCCAAAAGCTTAGGTGCATCCTTGTTGACTTCAGTTACAACAAATGTAGACGATACAAGGTTTTCAGTAGCATAGAAGCCTCTTTATACATGCTTACTAATATTATATAGCCTAAGAATAAATATTAGAGTGGTTTTCACAAGCTTTTTAACTCCACTTATGCTCTATACTATATACTGTACTGTTCATGCTATATATGTATAATACTTGTGCTAACTATACTAATTTTAACCATCCACATGCTAAAGCTAACTAGAGGCTAGGCCTATACATCTTAACTACATACATGTTAACAATATACTGTATACTCTACTGCAGGGGTCACCAACCTTTTCGAAACTGAGAGCTACTTCGTGGGTACGGAGTCATGCAAAGGGCACCACTTTGATAAACTCTTCGGAAATAACAAAGCGTAAATTGAAAAAGATGTATAATAAACATATTTTTAAGAACATATTTGTAAGATAGACATTTTAAAATATATATAAATACAAAAAAAGAATAACAACTGAATAAAATGACATTTTAAATGCAGCTTAGTAGTGAGTTGTGCTATTTTTGGAACAGGTCCGAGGGCACCCCAAATGGTCCTTGGGGGCACCCGGGTGCCCGCGGGCACCACGTTGGTGACCCCTGCTCTACTGTATACTGTATATTAACAATTTACATCCTAACAAAATACATGCTAACTTACGCTCACAATCCAAAAACTGGAATTGAAAAGGTTAATAAACATTAAATAAAAAAATAATATATCTTGTTTCATATTTTGAAAGAGTGCAAAAAAAACAATCATTTGTTTTAGTATGGTATCGGATGTTAATTTGATGTAGACATGTTTTAGATGGTAGTTCCAAAACGTCTTAAGCTAGGCTATCAAAAAAGCCAATGTCTATGATGTTACTAAATCAGTATCATTTATCTGCATGATTTTATTATCTCATTTGTTGGCTTCACAATTGTTTATTAGTGGTCTTTGTGAAAATCAGCAAATGTTTGTTCTCTTAAGTTAAAGTCAAAGTCAACTTTATTGTCAGAACTGCAATATGTACAGGACATACACAGGATTGAAATTGCGTTTCTCTCAGTCCCTCGGTGCAACAGTAACCATCTAAACACTAAAACACTAAAACATTTAATAATTAAGCATATGTAATTTTGACCAACCAGCTATAAGGCGTGTTCAAATATTCTAAATCAGGCTCCTCTGAAACAATCTATTTCTCAGTTTAAAAGTATATTTTATACACATGTAAAGTACTGTATAACAAGCATTGCTGGGCAAAAGAGTCACCATCTGCATCAGTGTCTCTCACAAAATGGCCCTGAGCAGAGTCTTTGAACAAACTTTCTTCAGAACTGTTCACACCTCCAGGAAGTTGGTTGTCATAGCAATGAACTAAGGGGAATCCCTACACTCATCATGTGACCAGCTCTCAGCCAATAAATCCTCACACTCTGACACGTCTGATTAATGATGCTTTGTGTGATGTATTTGAGATAGGTGTAGTAGTCCCTCGATAATTTGTGGTTTGACTTTAGCGGACTCACTCTTTTTGCGGGGTTTTAAATGGAAAGGCCCCAGTAGACCTGCGCGTACTCCCTGTACGCCTCTGTACGACGTACGTACGCTGAGGCAAAAGCGTACCCCCGCGCAGCCCCTCAGGGCACGAACGCGCAAAGCTCTTTTTTTACGACCGTGCACGCTTGCGCGGTGTCTGACCATAAACTTCCCCGGCGCCGGACTGTTTTGTATGTTACACAAATGAATTAAATTCCCCTTCTGATCGCTGATCAGGACTTTTGTTTTGTTTTTTTGCCAAAAGTCAAGTAATCGCTTCTTCCTCCGTTCACTCCATGACTGAAATGAATGAATTCAGGTCCTACCTGGCTGCGGGAGGTTTTAAATATTTCCTGGNGGTCCACATTGCTCAGATGTGGCAAGGGTCAAATTAAAAGAATACAAGTCTGGTTGTTTTGACCTTACAGCCACTCAGTGGGTGGTAAATTCGACACCTCTTGCACATGCCGGAGTTCTAAACAAGATTTCGTATGATCGGTTAGCCCTCAGCATGTGCGTTCAGAGGGACTCTCAGGTACTACCACATCCAACTGGAGATCTGTATTGAATAGTAATGGAGGTTGACTACTCAAAAACAGATCTATAACAGACTGTAAATAGTTCATGACCAACTGAAAATAGGTCCACGACCAATTGAAGACATGTTCATGACCCACTGAAAACATGTTTCTGACCAACTGAAAACAGGTCCTCGTCCAACTAAAAACAGGTCCGGGACCAAATGAAAACAGGTCCTCGACCAACTGAAAACAGGTCCTCGACCAATTGAAAATAGGTCCATGACCAACTGAAAACAGGTCCTCAACCAACTAAAAACAAGTACATGACCAACTAAAAACAGGTCAATGACCAACTAAAAACAGGTCAATGACCAACTAAAAACAGGTCCAAGACTAACTAACAACAGGTCAATGACCAAGTGAAAAAAGGTCCTCGACCAACTGAAAACAAATCCTCGACCATTTGAAAACAGGTCCATGGCCAACTGAAAACAGGTCCTCAACCAACTAAAAACAGGTCCATGAACAACTGAAAACTGGTCCATGACCAACTAAAAACAGGTCAATGACCAGCTGAAAACAGGTCCATGACCAACTGAAAACAGGTCCGTGACCAAATGAAAACAGGTACATGACCAACTAACAACAGGTCAATGACCAACTGAAAAAAGGTCCTCGACCAACTGAAAACAAATCCTCGACCATTTGAAAACAAATCCATGACAAACTGAAAACAGGTCCTCAACCAACTAAAAACAGGTACATGACCAACTAACAACAGGTCAATGACCAACTGAAAAAAGGACCTCGACCAACTGAAAACAAATCCTCGACCATTTTAAAACAGGTCCATGACCAACTAAAAACAGGTCCATGAACAACTGAAAACTGGTCAATGACCAACTGAAAACAGGTTTATGACCAACTGAAAACAGGTCAATGACCAACTGAAAACAGGTCAATGACCAACTGAAAACAGGTCAATGACCAACTGAAAACAGGTCAATGACCAACTGAAAACAGGTTTATGACCCACTGAAAACCGGTCAATTACCCACTGAAAACAGGTCCTCAACCAACTAAAAATAGGTTTATGACCAACTGAAAACAGGTCCTCGTCCAACTAAAAACAGGTCCGTGACCAAATGAAAACAGGTCCTCGACCAACTGAAAACAGGTCCTCGACCAATTGAAAATAGGTCCATAACCAACTGAAAACAGTTCCTCAACCAACTAAAAACAGGTCAATGACCAACTAAAAACAGGTCCAAGACTAACTAAAAACAGGTCAATGACCAACTGAAAACTGGTCCATGACCAACTGAAAACAAATCCTCGACCAACTAAAAACAGGTCCACTCCATGAACAACTGAAAACTGGTCCTCGACCAACTGAAAACAGGTCCATGACCAACTGAAAACTGGTCCATGACCAACTGAAAACTGGTCCATGACCAACTGAAAACAGGTTTATGACCAACTGAAAACAGGTCCATAACCAACTGAAAACAGGTCAATGACCAACTGAAAATAGGTCAATGACCAACTGAAAACAGGTCAATGACCAACTGAAAACAGGTTTATGACCAACTGAAAACAGGTCCATGACCAATTGAAGACATTTTCACGACCAACTGAAAACAGGTTTATGACCCACTGAAAACCGGTCAATTACCCACTGAAAACAGGTCCTCAACCAACTAAAAATAGGTTTATGACCAACTGAAAACAGGTCCTCGTCCAACTAAAAACAGGTCTGTGACCAAATGAAAACAGGTCCTCGACCAACTGAAAACAGGTCCTCGACCAATTGAAAATAGGTCGATAACCAACTGAAAACAGTTCCTCAAGTTGAGGAACTGGACCAACTAACAACAGGTCAATGACCAACTGAAAAAAGGTCCTCGGCCAACTGAAAACAAATCCTCGACCATTTTAAAACAGGTCCATGACCAACTGAAAACAGGTCCTCAACCAACTAAAAACAGGTCCATGAACAACTGAACACTGGTCCTCGACCAACTGAAAACTGGTCCATGACCAACTGAAAACTGGTCCATGACCAACTGAAAACAGGTTTATGACCAACTGAAAACAGGTTTATGACCAACTGAAAACTGGTCCATGACCAACTGAAAACTGGTCCATGACCAACTGAAAACAGGTCAATGACCAACTGAAAACAGGTCAATGACCAACTGAAAACAGGTCCATGACCAATTAAAGACATGTTCACGACCAACTGAAAACAGGTTTATGACCCACTGAAAACCAGTCAATTACCCACTGAAAACAGGTCCTCAACCAACTAAAAATAGGTTTATGACCAACTGAAAACAAGTCCTCGTCCAACTAAAAACAGGTCCGTGACCAAATGAAAACAGGTCCTCGACCAACTGAAAACAGGTCCTCGACCAATTGAAAATAGGTCCATAACCAACTGAAAACAGTTCCTCAACCAACTAAAAACAGGTCAATGACCAACTAAAAACAGGTCCAAGACTAACTAAAAACAGGTCAATGACCAACTGAAAACTGGTCCATGACCAACTGAAAACAGGTTTATGACCAACTGAAAACAGGTCCATGACCAACTGAAAACAGGTCAATGACCAACTGAAAACAGGTCAATAACCAACTGAAAACAGGTCAATGACCAACTGAAAACAGGTTTATGACCAACTGAAAACAGGTCCATGACCAATTGAAGACATGTTCACGACCAACTGAAAACAGGTTTATGACCCACTGAAAACCGGTCAATTACCCACTGAAAACAGGTCCTCAACCAACTAAAAATAGGTTTATGACCAACTGAAAACAGGTCCTCGTCCAACTAAAAACAGGTCCGTGACCAAATGAAAACAGGTCCTCGACCAACTGAAAACAGGTCCTCGACCAATTGAAAATAGGTCCATAACCAACTGAAAACAGTTCCTCAACCAACTAAAAACAGGTCAATGACCAACTAAAAACAGGTCCAAGACTAACTAAAAACAGGTCAATGACCAACTGAAAATAGGTCAATGACCAACTGAAAATAGGTCCTCGACCAACTGAAAACAAGTCCTCGACCAATTGAAAACAGGTCCATGACCAACTGAAAACAGGTCCTCAACCAACTAAAAACAGGTCCATGAACAACTGAAAACTGGTCCTCGACCAACTGAAAACAGGTCCATGACCAACTGAAAACAGGCCCACGGCCAACTGAAAACAGGTCCTCGACCAACTGAAAACATGTCCTCGACCAACTGAAAACAGGTTTATGATCAACTGAAAACAGGTCCATGACCAACTGAAAACAGGTCCTCGACCAACTGAAAACATGTCCTCGACCAACTGAAAACAGGTTTATGATCAACTGAAAACAGGTCCATGACCAACTGAAAACAGGTCCATGACCAACTGAAAACAGGTCCATGTGCAAGAGAAAACAGGTATATGATATACTGTATATATATCAGGACCAACTGAAAACATTTTAGTTAGTCACTGGTTTCGGAAACAGTATGTTTTGTAAATAGCACAGAATGAGCAGCTCTTTATCTACACATTTTACCGGTTATGCCCAGGTTTGTTTTCCAAATGGAGCAGAAGCACAACTTGATCTCATCTGGACCTCGAAGGGTCTTTGTGGGACAAAAACAACGTGCGATACCAAAATGATACAGTATTTGTTTTTTTTTCCCAGACATCCTATATGTTCAGATTTATCCTGTACTGTATTTGGTGCATCAGACCTCTCTGCTATGCTTCTAATGGGATGCAGAGGCCCGGTTCACCCATCAAACCCAATCAATAGGCCTTTCATTGGCCGCCGTCTCTTAGCGCCTCACAAAGAGCGGTCTGTGTGTGTAGAGTGAGTGTGTGTGAGTGTGTGTGCATGATAGCATCCTCTTGCCTCACTGATCTCCCCAGGGTTCCGGAAGGACCTGTGCTTATTGGCTCCACGTGCCTAAAACACACACACACACACGCACACACACACACAACTGGACAAAATATTCAGCTGGGAGAGCAACTCCACTCCACACACTGTTGCCCAGCAGCTGTGTGTGTGTGTGTGTGTGTGTGGG
>JBBPBX010041035.1:0-29065 GCA_038048925.1 Garcialebias charrua
ATTGTTATGCGGATGATACGCAGATTTATGTCCCGCTTCAGAAAAAGGACTCCAACTCTCTGGCCCCTCTGTTTTCATGTCTGGAGGACATCAAAGCCTGGATGGCTGTGAACTTTTTAAAGTTTAATGAGGGGAAGACTGAGGTGATGGTTTTTGGAAGCTCCACTGAGACTCCCAAGGTCAATGTTGGTTCCTTGGCTCAATACATCAGACCTATTGTTACAAACCTGGGGGTCAAGATCGATGCCGGACTAAAATTTGAAAACCACATCAGAGCAGTTGTTAAAACTAGTTTTTTCCACCTGAGGCAGCTGGCTAAGGTAAAGCCAATTCTTTCCAAGCAGCATTTTGAAACAGTAGTTCACGCCTTTGTGACCACACGGCTGGACTACTGTAATGCACTCTATATAGGAATCAGTGATTCGTGTATCTCTCAGCTTCAGAGGGTACAGAACGCCGCTGCACGACTTTTAACTGGCACACGAAAGTTTGACCACATTACTCCTGTTTTAACCTCCCTGCACTGGCTGCCCGTACATTCCAGGATTCATTTTAAAGTTCTTTTATTTGCTTTTAAAGCGCAAAATGGTCTTGCCCCGCCCTATCTGTCAGAGTTGCTGCAGCCATACACACCCTCTCGATCCCTCAGATCATGTGATCAGCTGCTCCTGAGTGTCCCAAAGACAAAACGCAAGAGGAGAGGAGACCGTGCTTTTGCTGTGGCAGCTCCTAAACTGTGGAACAACCTTCCCTTGAACATCAGACAGGCCTCTTCCCTGTCTGTTTTTAAATCTCTTCTTAAAACCCATCTCTTCTCCCTGGCCTATGACACCATCTGCGATGTTGACTTTTAATAATTTTAGTCGCTTGTTTTATCTGAGTGTATGATTCCTCAACTTTTATTATGTGACTTTTATTTATTTTAATCATTTTATTACCTGATTGATTGTTTTGTTGTGTGTACAGCACTTTGGTCCTGTAGGTGTTTAAAGTGCTCTATAAATAAAGCTGGTATGGTATGGTATGGTAAGCATGTTTATTAAATGTTTGTTTAAATTATGCATGCATCTGAGAGAACTGCAATTTCAATCCTGTGTATGTTCTGTACATATTGCAGTTTGGACAATAAAGTTGACTTTTAAATTTGACTTTGATGTATGACTTGGAAATGTATTTATCAATACAGAGGTCTGTAAAGAAAGAAATTGATTACAAAAACTAGTTGTTTATGATTCATTTTATTAACAGTAAGTTAATTCAAAACAACAAAAGTTTCTGTGTCGTGTCACACGGGACACCACCTCCAGCTCGTCTGTATGGATGCAGTGGACAGAAGAGAAAGCAGTCCCAACCACCTTCATGATGCTGCACCTGCCAGCCAGAAACAAACACCAGGGTCTCAGCTGTACCAACATTGTCGTGGATGCAGGTCTCAGGAGAAGCAGCAGCTCTGGCCGAGACTCTGCATCATCATGGGATCGTCTTACTCTGCGTGGCTGCTGCATGGGTGCTTGAGTCATCACAGTTCTCTGAAAAAAACATTTGAAAGGATACAGTATTGTTAAATTCATTGCAATTTGTTTGGTTTGCATTGAAAAAATATAATTTCTCATAAATCTTACCAGCTGTGCTCAGTTTTGATTAGCTGACACATAGCTTAAACATATACTGTATGCACGTCCTAACAAATATATCATACAAGCTTATAGAATGTTTCTAAACACGGATCTTTGGAAAACAAAATATTTTACCACTGTTTAGTGCTCATTTATAGTCAATTCAAAAAACAACGTGTGTTCAGTTCTAGGTTGCATATTAAAATTAAGCCAAAACGTCAAAAAAACGAGGGTAGATGAAATCAATATTTTAAAATAAAATATATTATGAAACGTTACTTTTGTAATGTGCTAAGTAATAAGATGTGGTGAATTAAAGTCACTGCAGCTGGACTACAACTCCGTTGTGATCCAAACAAAGACAAAAACACAACCGTACACCTCATGCCATGCAGCTAAACACAGGTTTTTCATGTGTTCAGTGTTCAGAAGCATACGCTTAAGCTGTGTGTGATTAAATACACGCAACAACATTTTAGAACTGTTATTTTAGTACAAGTTTAGGCATTTACTTACTGAAGACGCGACTATCCGCCATTTTGAAATCTAAACTTGGGGAGGGGTGAGAGTTCACCACTAGAGGGGGCGTGAACACAGGACAACCCACAACCTCCTCCCCTGCTTGACTCTCTACACGCCCATTTTGAGAGAAATTTTGAAAATGGCCTGGGGGAGGAGTTACCGTCTCAACCTGGGTTTAGTCTCACTTTAAGGAGTCAGTTGAATTGTGTCCCTCCTCCCTGCAGGCTCCATTCCCATAAAGGGAGCTAGCTCCCTTTATGGGAATGGGAGACAATTCAACTCACTCCTTCATCTTTAAAAACTGTGTTAGGATAGGCTAAGTGCTTGGTGACTGTACAGTACTGTACATGTATTCATTTATAAAAATAAAAAAATGTTAAAAATGTTTTTTTTTTAATTTTTTTTATGAGATGCATACTCGTAAGTCCGGGACCTCGTAAGTAAGAGCGCTAGTAAGTCGGGGGCGACCTGTATTTAAAACTACGTGTGCACCTATTTTTTCAAAAAGAAGTCTTGTATAACGGAATATTTTAAATATTGATTGGACTTGGAATATGGATTATGTTGTGTTTTAACCTGTCTGCAGTGAACAACCGACAGCAGAGGTTGGGGAGTGTTGCAGACACGTTAGGAGCTGAACTTTTGGCCGGATCTTTTTTTCACAATTTTAGTCCAGTTGTTATGTTTGTATGGGTGATGAGCTAGGTAGAATAGCCGCTTCATAAATTACAAAAACTTTGGGTGGGTATGTTATGTGCCAGGGCACATTATTATTTAAGTCCCAGTATGTTTTGTTTATGTTGGCTGTCAACCTGGCCGCACTGTTAAAAACACTTTTGAAAGCCTGAATGTAATAAGTATTAATTAGATCACTCTTGTGGACGGCACTTTTGAGCCCTCCAATAAATAGGCTGGTTGCAGAGATATGTTGCAATGTGCGGAGGTTTGGAGGCTGTGCTTCTCCACCTGCCCCTCGCCACATGGTTGTCACTCCTGAGGGAGTTATGTGTGCTGTGAGTAGGTGCGTGCTTGTGTTGAGCTCTAGTGAATCTAGCAGCTTGGGTTTTGGTTGCCCATGGAGGGCTTAGTAGTTTTTAGCTGTGCATTGACTGTTGAGTTACTGTTTTAACGTAGGTTTTGACCTGGTGAGATCGGTAGTCCTGTTTTCATCTTAACGTTACCATAGCTGGGTGTTTAAACAGGTAGTTCGATGCTGGGAGAGGCTTTGACGACCCTACAGGGGGTTGGTCCCCTTCCGGTATTGTTTTGTTCTTTTTAGCTGGCTCACCAGGTCCAACTTTTGTTTGTACTTTGTTTTATTTTGGGACATGGGGAACATGAATGTGAACTCGTTTTTTTTTCATCTTTTTCCTCCACAGAAGGGAGCTGACTGCGTGAACCACGCCCGCAACCATTAAAAGCTAGGAAAAAATAAACCTTTTAAACCTTCTTGTTGTCTCGTGTCCTCTTAAATGTGTTATGTTCCTCATGGACGTAACACAAGCATGCTCACACAGGTGTTGGTGGTGTAGGGCGGTGGCCGGGGGCGTGACTTTGCTTTGGCGATTCAGGTGTTTATCAGATACATACTCAGTTGGGTTGTGGTGACCACTAAATGCATCTTGTATCACCATGTACTGTATAAAATACTTTCTAATGATGTTATATGTATCATTATACTGTATATGTTGTTTTGTTGTTGTGGTTTCTTGGTTTTGTCTTTTTTCTCTCTCCGCAGGTCTAGAGGTAGCCTGGTTAAAACCAAACCCTTGTCCTTCACTTCGCTTCATACTAGGGTCTGGACTTTCTGTTATAGAGAACCGATTCTTACTGGAGACGTGGCCTCTGCTGAGGAACAAAACCATTGGATCTTAGAAAAAATTTGAACAGGGAAAAGCATTCTGCTCCCTCCCCCTCAGAGCTATATATGGCTGCTCCCCCGTGGTCTGTTGAACTTGACTTCAGCTCCGCCTCCTGCTGCATTTTCTCTATATCTGATTTAAAAAAAAAACAGTTTTGTCATTAGTGATATGAATTAATACAGAACTAGTAACACACACATTTCGCGCAAGCTGATTTTTTAAATCTAGCGGTGTTTAATGATCGTTAGCTTAGCTTTAGCATAGCTATTTAGATGAGGCGATGCATTTTCTCATTACGTGTACAGTATTACCAAACCTGGTCGTGATGTCACGACTATTATACTATCCTTTTTATTGTCCGTTTTAAATAAAAATGTTAATAATTATGTTCAGTAATGTGAAGCTATTTAGTCATCACGTTTTGCATTCACTTAACGTTGTCAAACTGGGAAAAGCTAAAACCTGTACCGGTACATTGTTTTTAACTAACAAAGTGAGAAGATTTTTCTGGTCCTCAATTTTTGCACGTGTGTGAGTGAAAGTGGAGGATGTGATGTGAATGTGTGTATTTATTTTTTTTATTTTGTATTACAGGACATGCACTAAAGGATGACAGTGTCTCTCCCACAGTTGGAAGAAGAAGGCAGCAATGACTGAAGAGGGAGCTCAAACTTTCTGAACACAGCCTCATCACTGAATGTCCAACAAGATGGGGATCCAAAGAAATGAAGTGCTAGTGCAGCTCAAAGCCATTTCTCAGGTGCTGTCATGTGACTGTTATGCACGCTCCCTTATAATAACCTGGCAGGATTTTGAGGTGTTGGAGTCTGTTCACAAGGCTCTGCATCCTGCTGTTACATACTGACTGACTATAATGTTTACATTATTGTTCCAATAGTTTTTTGTTTTTTTGTTTTTTACATCTAAAAGATTTAATAAGAGCAGATACTAGTTTATTTTGTGTTACTTGGGATAACACGGGATAACACGTACCTGTGACCCAGGTACACAGGTACGTGTTATCCCAAGTATGTGGGGGTGTTAGTTTCCAATTTACATATGTTGGTGCGTGTCAATGGCTTGTCCTGTTATAACTGCTCCCCCTCACTGTCTCCTAACTCAATTGATAAAGCTTTTCGGATGAGAAGCGAAACGTCTTGTTTGTTACAAATAAAGTCCAGTTGTTCTGTATTGAACGCCTTTTTTGGTTTTGTTTTTTGCACTTTATTTTTTATGCTGGCTGGAAACCAGTAAGTTTAATTTTTTATATCTAATTTTTTTAAATTTATTAACTGTCATGTGAAGTTCAGACAGTAGTTAGGAAGTTCACTTAACTTGTTTACTATTGTGTTTATGAAACAAGAAAAAATAGAAATTGTGAAAAGAAAAGTCATACAAATGGTGAAAAGAAAAGTCATACATCTGCTTGCTTTATTGTAATCTCTGCTTTAAATAAATCTGACATTGTTTATTATGAAACAGATTGATTTATTGCTTCTGTTTGTTGAAAAATACTTTGAAGGTATTAAAAAATAATCACATTTTAAATCGTAATTTATAAAAAAAAATCGCAATTGATTATTTTCCAAAATCGTTCAGCCCTACTGCCTAGCCAGAGATATCGCTCCAGATGACGGGGAAAATGAACTGGACGGCTGGTGAAGCTCAAAGCCCTGCGTGTTGCGTCTTCCTCTCCAGCTGATGGTCATGACTTCCATCGCCAGCTTCCCGCATGCCTGGACCAGGTAAACAACAAGTGTTGTCGGCCGGTGCGGCTCACTGCTCGACCCGGAGAGGCTGTTATTGACAATCTGCGGCCGCTGGCACGCACTCACTCCGTCGCTGCTCGAAACACCGCTGCTCGAACTACCTCGGATAATATCAGGATGTGCGTGGTCAACGCAAGATCTGTCACCCACAAAACTTTCATCCTTAGGGATTACTTTCAAGAGCATGATTTGGACTTTTTATTCATCACATAATCTTGGATGTCGCCAGATGAGTCTAGCACCTTGACAGAATTTTTACCACCAAACTGTCTGTATTTTAACGACCCGCAGCCATAAGGTCGTGGTGGGGGTGGATTATTAACAATATTCAAATCAACTTTTGACTTTAAACAACTGTCCATCCCGGTTTCCTGCTGCAGTTTTGATATGACTGTTTTTGAACTCGGCCATTCACCTGCGACTTTATGCGCACTCGTCTACCGTTCAACTCGATCTAAGGATTTCATCAATAAATTTTCTGATTTCTTAGCTGAAATCACACCAAAATATGATTGTGTTGTCATTATTGGGGATTTTAATTTACACGTGTGCTGTTATGAGAAGCCCTTGGTTAAGGACTTTTTAGATTTATGGGACTCATTTAATCTAAATCAGCATGTAAACAGTCCCACCCAAGAGCGCGGACATACACTGGACATTGTTTTAACTCATGATGTGACCGTTACTAATCTTGAAATCCGTGACAATGTGTTTTCAGACCACATCCCATTCTGGTTTGAGTTCACCCTCCCACATCTAACTCCTAAACCGTGCATTCCTGCACGTCGCAGCCGGGCCATTAACCACTTCACTGCCGCACATTTCACAGATGTTTACAACTCTGAAATGATAATTCAGCCCCCGGTGTTTCTCTCCACAACTGAGGAGCTGACATCCCAGTTCAACTCTGTCTGCTTAAAGGCTCTGGATCATGTTGCTCCTGTTAAAACTAGAAAATCGAAACTCAGAGCAGAACCTTGGCTGAATGACGTCATCAAGGCCATTAGGTAGCAGTGCAGGAGGGCGGAGCGCAAATGAAGAAAAGACAGGCTGTAAGTCTCTTTTCAAATAATAAGAAAGAGTTCGCACCATTATCAGAAAGCAGTAAATACTGTTAAATATCAATACTTTGCTGATATCATTGCCTCAAACTCTTACAATCCACGGGTTCTGTTCTTTACCCTAAACTCTGTTCTCCACCTCACTGAACCATCACCTCTGGAAGCCTCAACTGAGCGAGAACTTCCTACATTTCTTTTTAGAAAAAATTGCAACCACCCAGGCTTTCTTTTCTCCTCCAACTCATGACCCATACATCCCACCTCAATCTTTTGCTGTATTTGAAAATTTTAAACACTCTGTCTTCTCTAGAGCAGGTCATGTGCAACCTGAAACCATCTGGTTCCCCCTTTGATGTGGTCCCCCCTCGGCTACTAAAGTTTTTTTTTTCTACTCTAGGTCCTTCCATTCTTGCTATTGTAAATAGCAGTTTATCCACTGGTGTGGTGCCAAAAACCTTTAAACATGTTGCTGTTCAACCTCTCCTGAAAAAAACAAACCTTGACCCCTCAGTCCTATCCAACTTCAGGCCAGTCTCCAGACTCCCATTTGTTTTTAAACTTCTGGAAAAAAATAGTTGAGTCCCAGTTGAAGTGCTTCCTAGAAGATCACGCTATCCTTGAGTTATTCCAATCTGGCTTTAAACCTCTCCACAGCACTGAAACTGCCATACTGAAGGTTTTTAATGACATCTTTTTACCCACAGACACTGGTGATTCTGTGTTGCTTGTCCTATTGGACCTTACATCTGCTTTTCACCCCATCGACCATGAGATCCTCATTGCTAGGTTGGAGCAGTGGGTGGGCATCACAGGGTCAGCCCTCAATTGGTTCAGATCTTACCTCGCTGACAGATCCTTTTGTGTTTCCATCAATGACTTTAGTTCTGCAGCGGCAGCACTTAAATGGGGGGTTCCGCAGGGGTCCATCCTGGGTCCTCTCCTATTCTCTTTATACCTGCTGCCACTTGGTGCTATTTTCCGGAAACACAACATACCTTTTCACTTCTACGCCGATGACTGTCAAATTTACTTCCCCCTAAGACACAATGGTACATGCTCTATTCAACCTCTGCTCGACTGCCTGGCTGACATCAGGGACTGGATGGCTTTAAGTTTCTTAAGTTTCAATGAAAAGAAGTCTGAAGCCATGTTGTTCCCTCCTAATGACACGATCACGAACCACTGCATCGACCTTTCTGCTCTAGCCCTGTAAGAAAAACAAAAAATCACAAATCTGGGCGTGATAATGGATCCTTCCATGAAACTCAACAGTCATGTAAACATCCATCCATCCATCTTCTTCCGCTTATCCGGGGTCGGGTCGCGGGGGTAGCAGCCTAAGTAGGGAGGCCCAGACTTCCCTCTCCCCAGCCACTTGGAGCAGCTCCTCCGGGGGAATCCCAAGGCGTTCCCAGGCCAGCCGAGAAACATAGTCCCTCCAGCGCGTCCTGGGTCTTCCTCTGGGTCTCCTCCCGGTGGGACGTGCCCGGAACACCTCACCAGGGAGGCGTCCAGGAGGCATCCTAACCAGATGCCCGAGCCACCTCAACTGGCTCCTCTCGATGTGGAGAAGCAGCGGCTCTACTCCGAGTCCCTCCCGGATGACTGAGCTTCTCACCCTATCTCTAAGGGAGAGTCCAGCCACCCTGCGGAGAAAACTCATTTCAGCCGCTTGTATCCGAGATCTTGTTCTTTCGGTCATAACCCAAAGCTCATGACCATAGATGAGGGTGGGAACGTAGATCGATCGGTAAATTGAGAGCTTTGCCTTTTGACTCAGCTCTCTCTTCACCACGACAGACCGGTACAGCGCCCGCTTCATGTAAACATGATCGTTAAATCCTGTTTTTTTCCAGCTGAGGCGACTGTCTACGCTGAAGCCCATATTATCCAAAAATAACCTGGAGACAGTGATGCATGCATGCATTACATCTAGGCTTGATTACTGCAATTCACTCCTGTTTGGTATCAGTCAGATCACCATTGCACGACTACAACTGGTCCAGAACGCAGCAGCCCTATTTTTAACCAGTACAGGCAAAAGAGAGCACATTACACCAGTCTTGGCCTCCCTGCACTGGCTACCGGTTCATCTTCAAATCCAGTTCAAAATTCTCCTGTATGTCTACAAATCGCTGAACAGTCTCGCCCCCCCCCATCTCTCTGATTTGCTACAGCCGTATGTCCCACCACGTTCTCTGAGGTCAGCGGACCAGTTACTTCTCACAGTTCCAGGAACTCGTCTTAAGCGCAGAGGTGACAGGGCCTTCTCTGTAGCAGGCCCAAGACTTTGGAACGAGTTACCTCTGCTCGTCAGACAGGCCCTCTCCCTCTCGGTTTTCAAATCCCATTTAAAGACCCACTACTATTCCGTTGCTTTCAACACCTGATGATCTGTGTTTGGTCGTTATATTTATTATCTGCAATGATTTTATGTCTATATTCTGTGGTTGTTTTTTTTTTTACTTCATTTTGTGTGTTGCCTATGTGTTGCCTGTTGTTTGTTTGTACAGCACTTTGGTTGGCTTGTCGCTGTTTTAAGTGCTCTGTACGGTAAATAAAATGGTATGGTATGGTGTTGCTGGACCTTACAACTACGTTTGACACAGTGGACCATGCTGTCCTTTTGTCTCATCTTCAACGCTATGTTGGGATATCTGGTACAGCTCTCAAGTGGTTCACTGCTTACTTGACCAACAGAACGTTCTCTGTCATGTTGGGTAATCTGTTTTCTTCTACTGCCCCTCTCACTTGTGGTGTACCACAGGGTCCAATTATTGGTCCTCTCCTCTTCTTTTTGTACATGCTACCTCTTGGATCAGTGACAGCTAGACATATTTTTTCTTTTCACTGCTATGCTGAAGATCTACAAATGTATTTACTTATGAAGTCTAAGAATAGTAACCTTCTCACACCGTTAACTGATTGTATTGTCGACATTAAATTAAACAGTGGTTTCACCATATTTTTTTTTATTTTTAAACAAAGGAAAGACAGAATGCATCATCTTTGGTGATTATGCTCCATGTAACTTTGGTGCTCTGACATTCAAGTTCAGACCCACAGTTAAAAACGTGGGGGTGATGTTTGACAAGGATTTAAAGTTTGATAAACAAATAGTCTCTGCAGTCATGGCCTGTTTTCATCAGTTACGTCTCTTATCCAAAGTTAAACCTTTTATAAATCGTTCTGACTTGGAAAAGGCCATTCATGCTTTTATCACTACAAGGCTTGACTACTGCAATTCCCTACATGCAGGAATCTCCATTAGACACTTTCAATTGGTCCAAAATGATGCAGCTCAACTCTTAGCCAACACCTCCAGACGTGAGCACATGACCCCGTTTTATTTTCTCTCTACTGGCTTCCAGTCAATTTTAGAATTTAATTTAAAATATTACAGTATTCACTTTCAAAGCTCTCAATGGTCTTGCCACACTATATCTGACTGATCTTGTAGCTGTTCGTGGATATAGAACACTGAGATCATCCAATACTTTTCTACTGTCTGTCCCAAAGTCCAACTACCAATGATGGGGTGACCGGGCCTTTTCTGTCATTGCACCCAGACTCCTGAACCTTGTACCTCAGGACTTGCACTCCATCACTGTTATGGAGCATTTTAAGTCTAATCTTAAAACCTTTTATTCAGACAGGCTTTTAATACCTAATAGTTATTTGGCAATCTTCCATCCATCCATCCATCCATCCATCCATCTTCTTCTGCTTATCTGGGGTCGGGTCGCGGGGTAGCAGCCTAAGTAGGGAGGCCCAGACTTCCCTCTCCCCAGCCACTTGGAGCAGCTCCTCCGGGGGAATACCAAGGCTTTCCCAGGCCAGCCGAGAAACATAGTCCCTCCAGCGTGTCCTGGGTCTTCCTCTGGGTCTCCTTCCGGTGGGACATGCCCGGAACACCTCACCACCAACCAATGGTGTTTATGTTTATGTTTATTAACAGTCAACAATGGTGTGACAAGGATGGATAAGATCAGGAATGAGCAGAGGTGGGTAGGAACCACTGATGTTTGGAACTATTTGCAGCTACATGACTCATGTGACTTCTGCATTCCATTCTTTCTATAGAAGTCTATGGGAGTGTCACAACTGTCTCTTCATACGGTTCTGGTTCCTCTGTTTTCCCACACTCTGTACGTATGTGTGCGTGAACTGCAGCACAACCAATCAAATTAACAAGATATTTTTAAATCAGAAGAACAAACAAACAAACAAACAATCAAAAAACGAGAGATAAAAAATGCTCAAGGCATCTTTATGTTTATCAGTGTGCAAATGACTAGAGCAGCAGAAGGGGTCACTGCACCCTTTTCAGATCCAGTGTACCTCAAACAGCTGCTTTGGATCCAGCATTTTCTCTGCTGTGGGTGGAACACCATGTGTTGGGCAGTCGAGACATGAAGACAGAAGTGACACAAAAAGTTCAAGGGAAAGACTATTTAGTGTACTTTTTTCTGTATTTGTATTTATTTATTTATTGTCTAAAATTGTAATAAGGGCTATTTTGTTGCTGCTAATTTGATGTTTTCTCAGATCTGATCCTGGAAGATGCTGCAGGTGCTGCAAAGTCAGAGCAACCCGTGACTCCTGGTGATGAAAATCAAAAGGACTGTGAAGATGTTTGCTGCTTACTGTAAGAGGCAGAAGAAGAATGTGCAGACCAATCCAGCACCACAGCTGTCAATACCTGGATATTGCTCATGGACAGAACACCCTCTTCTTCTGGACAATGAACATGCAGACTCTTCCTTCCCTGTTTCATGTGGCACCGTCGTACACATCGCATCAGTCCAATCATGTCCAATAAAGTGGAAAAATTCAATACAATACAATACGACTTTATTTATAAAGCACTTTAAAACAACACCGTTGGCCAAAGGCCAAAGTGGCCAAAAATCCATAAACATGTTGCACAGCCTTATACGTCGTATCTATTATGCGTCACCGCTGATGCGTCACGTATGTTATACGTCATGTATGTTACGCGTCATCGCTGACAACCCGGAAATGTGGGCCGGTGTTTTGCCAAAAATGGATTGGCTGCCAAATGGCCACAGGAGTGTGCATGGATGGACCTTAACAAGATAAACACCTTAAAAATATATTTGTTTGCTGAAAATTATAGCAAAGATGTGTCTGAGCTGAACTTTTCCTTAATAAATGCACGTAATGTTCAAATCAGCTGGATTTAAAAAGAGTTTCGCTGTCTCAAACAGTGCATGCGCAGCGAGCGAAAACCTGCATCTCTTTAAAATTGAACAAGATAAACACCTAAAAATATATATTTGTTTGCTGAAAATTATAGCAAAGATGTGTCTGAGCTGAACTTTTCCCTAATAAATGCACGTGATGTTCAAATCAGCTGGATTTAAAAAACTTGTTTCGCTGTCTCAAACGTGCACGCGTAGTGAGCGAAAACCTGCATCTCTTTAAAATTTAACAAGATAAACACCTAAAAATATATATTTGTTTGCTGACATTATAGTAAAAGTGTGTCAGCTGAACTTTTCTTAATAAATGCACTTTGATGGTTAAAACATGGCAAAATAAAGCCGATGAAATAAAGCAGCTTTAAAATTACTACACGCTCACCCGCCCATAATGATGACAGAAACACCTATTTATTTATTTATTTTTATTCAAACCCGTTGAATTCTTCATCCTCTGTGTCGCTGGTGAAGAGTTCTGCACAACTCCTGAGGTAACAGGTAGTTGATGCAGCTCAGAGCACTGCCTCCTCTTCCTCCTCCACGTCCAGCAAACATCCTGGCCTTCCTGAACCCAACGGATGGATTCTTTACTGACTGAGGTCCACACTTTATCCATCCATCCGAGGACCTGCTGGAACGTCGCGTGGCACATCCGTCCTGTAGCCGTGAAGCTGTGCTCTCCGTCCACCATCCACTCCTACCAAAGGCGGTGCAGAGCTGCTTTGAAGCTTGGTCAAGCCTCCCAGGATGATGGCAGGAATGGAGTTAAACACTTTAATTTTATCTTTAAATTGCAGCATGATGTACGCGCACAGGCTGTCCATCCAGCAGGACTTTTTTTGCTCTAAAATATCACACACAGGTACACCGGTAGTCGTCAAAAGCTTAGAGTGCCCTTTAGCGCCCCTAGCGGCCAAAAGTGGTACTGCTCCATTTTTTCCGTCAGAATGAATGGAAACGGTCATATCTCAGCCAAAAATTGGTCTAAAAATATGGGGGAAAATCCATAAATACGTCGATTCTCCGTATAAGTCGCAATACATGCAAATTGAGCAAAAAACTGCGACTTATAGGCCGAAAAGTACGGTAACTGGAATATCTTAAATTGCAGATTCCTTTTAATTGTTCAGTTCATGTACAGTATATGTTTTGTTTGTCTTGTGTCACACTTACACATGGACACATACAAACACATGTTCACTCACTGACCAGATGAGAGGAGAGGAAAAAAATGCTATTATAGTTCTTTGTATTGTACTGTCAAAATGTCAGCACTTTTTGTTGGAACATTTTCTATTTTTGTCCTTTTCACTGAATGTTCTGGAAAATTATAGCTTAAAGTATGACTGTTCTTGCGGTTAAGGATCTGATTCAAACAGAAGGTCCAAACAGTCCTGGACCGTGTGTTCAGCTGCACATGTTTTATAAATATTTAAAATAAATACAGGTTTAAAAATAACACATGGTATATTATTTACATTTAACATACAATTGCAACATAGTTAAAAATACTCAAAAGAACTTGAAATCCCAAGTTTCTGACTTGGGACTTGACTGTTGCCTGTCTTGACTTGAGACTTGACTTTACCGTCTTTACTTGAGACTTGACTCAGGACTTGAGGCTAAGGACTTGAGACTTACTTGAGACTTGCAAAACACTGACTTGGTCCCACCTCTGCAAGAGAGTCTCCAAAATGTCTCAAAACTGTCCCAGTGGTTTTCAATTTCCTCATGTGAGTCATACAAGTTTACAGCCATATTTGCCTAAATTTTGAACACGTTCAAAAATTATTAGACAAATTTCTCTCAAAATTGTTGTAGAGTTGCGATGGATGTCGAACCCTTTTTGTTTGGAGCACTAGAGCTATGTTTGGACATTTGCACTTGATTATTATTTATTTATTAACCTTTAACCAGACAAATCCCACTGAGATCACAGATCTCTTTTGCAATGGAGGCCTGGGCCTGAAGGCAGCCTACCACGCATGTTTTTTGGTTTGTGGGAGGAAACTGGAGTACCTGGCGAAAAACCACGCAAGCACGAGAAGAACATGCAAAGTCCACACAGAAAGACCCCAGGTCCAACTGGACCAGGATTGAACCCAGGACCTTCTTGCTGTGAGGCAACAGTACTAACCACTGAGCCGTTGTGCTGCTGGAGCTCTATGTTGGAGAAAAATATCCTCGCTTACGTTGTTAACCCAAAAAGAACCACACTCAACAGCAAGAGAAGATTTTTAACTTGGGGTTTTACACTCAAGGTCAGATTTTTAGGACAGGTTACCTAATTATACTTAAATGCACGCACATGAATACCAGTCATGAGAATCTGGCTCAAGCTGCTTTTTCCACTTTCTTTTATACCCTTATCAATTTAGCCAAGTTCACAGAGTTCAGTCGGTGTCCATGGCTGCAACTGCAGCTCCTTTCTATTGGCAAAAAGTTTTTTTTTTTTTAATAAAGGATGGCAAAACATTCTTTAAAGAGAAAATGTAGCTCTTACAAGGTGGCTGAGTGGTGTAAGAGAAGAAAGAGGGATTTTTATGAGAGGAAATGGGGTACAAAAGGAGCAGTGAAGCGTCTCTGGGAGACTGCATCGGCAGTGAAGCGGGCGCTGTACCGGTCTGTCGTGGTGAAGAGAGAGCTGAGTCAAAAGGCAAAGCTCTCAATTTACCGATCGATCTACGTTCCCACCCTCATCTATGGTCATGAGCTTTGGGTTGTGACTAGCCTGGCCCTTGCCTTCCTGCACAGCTCCGCTCAATTCTCATTTCCCTTCACTGCAGTCTGGGACTTCTTTCATAGACAAGGATTTCTCCGGTAGATTTTTGACCTGACCAATCAGAGAACAGAAGGGGCGGAGTTTTTGGCCCCTAACCTACGCCCCCACCTGTCCAGCGCAGCCAGCTTGCAGCCGCATGTTCTCATTCAAAGCGATGCAGGACTGTTGTATAAATGACACAAATGTATTAATTTCCCCTTCTTAATCCCTTATCTGGAGTTTTCTTTTGTTTTTTTCCCAAAAGTCAAGTGTTCGCTCCCTCCTCCCTCCTCCTCCTCCTCTCCCTCCGCTGAACAAGGAAACGTCTCAGGTTGTCACGAGAGAATTAAAGTCAGGTTTTAAGTTGCTGCCCGAGTCCCATCAGATTTCCTGGTCTTCTGGTGTGTTGGACCAGCGCTCCATGGTTTTATTTTATTTTATTAGGACGTTTTATTATCATATAAACACAGAATATACAACGGAGCGAGAGAAAATTCAGCAGGAGGCGGAGCTGAAGTCAAGTTCAGCAGACCACGGGGGAGCAGCCATCAGCAGAGCCCACGCCTCCAGCAAGAATCGTTTTTCAATGGACAGGTCCCAGACCCTTGTCTGAAGCGAAGTGAAGGACAGGGTCTGGTTTTAACCAGGCTAGGTTGTGACCGAAAGAACAAAATCTCGGATACAAGTGGCTGAAATGAGTTTTCTCCGCGGGGTGTCTGGACTCTCCCGTAGAGATAGGGTGAGAAGCTCAGTCATCCGGGAGGGACTCGGAGTAGAGCCGCTGCTTCTCCACATCGAGAGGAGCCAGTTGAGGTGGCTCGGGCATCTGGTTAGGATGCCTCCTGGACGCCTCCCTGGTGAGGTGTTCCGGGCATGTCCCACCGGGAGGAGACCCAGAGGAAGACCCAGGACACGCTGGAGGGACTATGTTTCTCGGCTGGCCTGGGAACGCCTTGGGATTCCCCCAAGAGGAGCTGCTCCATGTGGCTGGGGAGAGGGAAGTCTGGGTCTCCTTATTTAGGGGCCGTTTACACAGCGCGTATTTTGAGTGAAACTACACATTTCTCTCTGCGGTTCTGCCGATCATTTACTTGACACCACTGGCTGCCCTCTTTGAATCCGAATGTTTCTGAACCCACCTTCCAGAGTGGAGGTTTTTCGCGGACCCCGCCGATGTTGATAACATAAACATCTCCCGCTGAGCTTTTTTTAAAACCACATGCGTGCACACACGCACGCGCGGACAGACGACATCAACAATGGCGGCGGACACACCCCATTCTGAACAACGACTGATGGAATATATTTTGAGTTTCATATTTAATTAATTTACACCTGAATGTAGCTGCATCTGTGTTGGAAGAGACACAATCTGATCCAGTTCTAATATCACTGTTTATTGAACGTAGGAGGCGGGTATTTCACATGACACGCTGCACTATAACATACTAAATGTGCTAAATAATAACAGTTTAACAATAATAAACAGTATTTATGTTAGCGTGGGCGACATAAAGTTATCAGAGTCAGAGTCAGAGTCAGAGAGTCTTTATTGTCATTTGCACCGCATGTGGTACATGAGATGAAAACGAGATTATGTACACGAGGTCCCAGTTACATCCAACAACAAATGAAAGAGAAAAACAGTAATAACATCGAGAACTAACTAAGAAAAACATCAACTAGTAATACACTAAGCCTAATATAGTGGGAATAAACAGCAGCACGAACATGAGTTTGTATGAGCAGATGGTCACAGATGAACACAGATGAACACAGCAACAAGAAAACATATCAGCATCACCATGATGTGATATTTTGCAGTGTTTATTTTAATTTTATTTTTATTTATTCATGAGTCTAACAGCCTCAGGGTAGAAGCTGTTCCTCAGTCTAGTGGTTCTACACTTGATGCTCCTCAACCTCCGTCCTGAGGGGAGTGGGGCAAAGAGTGAGTGTGCTGGATGAGTGAGGTCTTTCATGATACAGGTGGCTCTTTTCCTGCATCTAGAGGTGTAAATTTTCAAAACTTCTTTAAATGGTTTTCAGAATCTGTTGGAATCCTGGCAAAAACCAATGCAGATTTGTTCCTGTCTTTGATTTTATACGTCTACCTTATAATGTTTTGCTAGTTTTTTGATACTTTGTTAAAAAAAGAAAAAAAAAATCTTTTGTTTTTTTCTCTCTTTTTGTTTTCTATTGTTTATTGTTTGTTTGTTTATTGTTTAATGAAATTCTATCACTGCTGTTCATTGTTCTTTAGTTTTAGCAGGTCGCTTTCGTAAATGAGCCCATGAGGTTCAAAAGATTTACCTGACTAAATAAAGGTTGAATGAATGAATGAAAGAGGTGTAAATGTCTGTGATGGTGGGGAGACTGACTCCAACAGACTTCTGTGCAGCCTTCACCACTCTCTGCAGAGCTTTCCTCTCTTCAACTGTGCAGCCTCCATGCCACACGTTGATGCTGGAGCACAGGATGCTCTCCACTGCACACCTGTAGAACGAGGTGAGAACTGGGCTGCTCAGACCAGCTCGTCTCAGCCGTCTGAGGAAGTAGAGTCTCTGATGACCTTTCTTGATCAGGCTGGTGGTGTTGTTGCTCCAGCTGAGGTTATCATTCATGTGTACACCCAAGTATTTGTAGCTGGAGACCACTTCCACTGCAGACCCACCTATTATCAGTGGGGCATGGGTGTGTTTGTTCCTTCTGAAGTCCACAATCATCTCCTTTGTCTTCTTCACATTCATGTGAAGATTATTCTCTTTGCACCAGCTCTCCAGGTGTTCCACCTCCTGTCTGTAGCTGGACTCATCATTGTTTGTGATGCATCCCACCACCGCTGTATCATCTGCAAACTTAACAATATGACAGCCTGGAAGTGTGGCTGTACAATCATATTATCTGAGCTAAATGAAGCTATCTGGACTTGTTACGTCATTTAAACTATGTATAACATGTTGCGTGTTATTAAAGTTGAAAATGAAGACACCAGGTTTATTATGTATTTATTTATTCAACACCATAAACTGTAAGTCACACAAACACTGAGAATTAAACCGAACACACTATTAAATACACGTTAACCGAACTGTAACTACGTTAATGAACTGGACTCTGCTCTGTTTTCATCCTGGATACTGGACCTATGTCCAAACCGGTCCGCCTGTTGGAAGGACAGCTTCTCGACCGTGCAGGAAAAAAATAAAAATAAAAACTGAATGTTATGCACCATAACTCATGTTCCCTGAAGGAAGGGAACGAAGTGCAACATTTGCTATGGGAATCAGCGCATCCGTGCGGTTACCTAAAGTAATACACTCATGCCTTTACGGCGATGGCGTCAGCGTCGCGCCAGAGGCCCCGCCCGTTGGGTATTTAAGCGGCTGACGCCCATCCATCTTTCTCTAAAATGCACTTCACCGAGCTTTCATTATTGAAAGGGCCAAATATGTTGCACCTCGTTCCCTTCCTTCAGGGAACATGAGTTATGGTGCATAACCTTCAGTTCCCTTTCAGTCTGGTTCTCTCGGTGCAACATTTGCTATGGGAACGTAATTCATTCACACCTTTGAAATGCTCAGCAAAATGCATGTGAGAACATCTGCCTTAATACGGCAGGCATTTCCCAGCCGCTCTCCACAAGGTATGTAGAGAGCACAGCCTGAGAAGAAAAATGCCACATGTAGAAACATCAGCCTGATGTTACCACTGGACACATAGATGAAAACACAAGCTAGAGACAGCATAAGCGTCCTCTGCTAGGGTGATTACTCATCATCTCCTTTTTCTCTGGAAATCTTGAGAAGCAGGAAGAAAAGAGCAAGGGACCTATTATGCCACTGGCAATCAGATGGCAATGTGGAAGTAGAAAACCCAGTTCAAGCACAGGGTAACCTTCCAGGTCCCCAGGGAAAAAAATTATGTACAAGGGGCACGCATGAGTCCCTCATCTGCTTCTTGAACAGACAATTACTAGGACTGTCAAAGAGGCCCATCCTGATGTTGGAGAACTGTCAGAGGAGAGGGGAACCCTTCCACTGAAGCATCTCCCAAGTTAACATAAACACCAAGGGTCTCCCTTGTGTATGCTGTTGTTGTTGTTGTTGGAACAAATATGATGAGGCCTTAGGCCCTCAGCCAGTTCCCTTCAGTGGCCAGGCTGAAGGCTGCCATAGCTCCGGACGTGGGTGTAGAAGCTGCCCACGTGCCTGAGTCAGCAGGTCTCTGTAAGAAGGCAACTGCCATGGTATCCCTGAACATTGAGAAGTAGAGGTCACATTGTGAGCTGGCTCCGCCTGGGAACAAGTCCACCGAGGTTCTTCCAAACCGTGACCAGACCTGATCCACGACTCGTGGGTTCAGTCTTCATTCTGATTCCAAAAGAGGCCCTCTTGAGAGGGCATTCGCTCCGTAATTCAGTTCACTCGGAACATGAGTCGCCCTGAGCGACAATAATCCTGGAGCGTACCATGTGAGCATCCTCTGTGTCAGGCTGAGGAGGGCTTGGGATCTCGTCCCCCCTTCCCAGTTAATGAAGGACACCGTGGTTTTGTTATCTGATTACACCAGGACGTGCTGTCCCGCAATCAGACCTTTACCAAAGAAGTATTTTGCTGACAGGAATACGGCCAACAACTCCAGGAAGTTGATGTACAATCTTGCTTCCTGCTCATTCCAGAGGCCTCGGGCATTCTGATTTCTGCAGACTGCCTCCCCATCCTGTTTCCGAAGTGTCCATCATGATGACCACATGGGATGACACCCTACCTTACGGGACCCCCTTCCGTGAACACAGACAGGTCCCTCCAAGGTTCTGGGGCCCTCAGTCACTTTGAAATGATTCAAAACTTTCCTGCTCACCCAGACGGGGGCAGGTCGTTTTTGTTGGTTTAGCCATATATGCAGGGCCCGCATCTTCAGCAATGCGTGTGGCGCACAGGGTATGGCTTCTGCCAAGAGGCCTAAAAGGCGTTGGCACGTTCTCAGGGGAATCCGATGATTCAGTTTAAACTTTGCCAGGCAACGGCGAATCAAGGAAACACGTTCCTCTGAGAGCCATGCCCTGTACCGGATGGTGTAGACCTGCACTCCCAGAAATACGGTAATCCGTGATAGGGTCAGGTCACTCCTTTGTAGGTTTATGACAAAACCGAGAGACTCCAGGTGAGAAATCACCCTGCAGGAGTGTGACTGGGCCTGTATTCTGCTTCCGGCCAAAAACCAGTAGGTCATCCAGGTAGTTCATAATCCTGACTCCTCGATTCCCAAGAGGGGTTAGGGCTGCGTCCAGACATTTAGTAAATGTATGAGGAGCAGTCTTCAAACCGAAGGGTAAAGGCTTTGCATTCATAAGCTTTCTCTTCGAAGGCAAACCGGAGGAATTTCCTGTGCCTCCGCCAGACGGCCACATGGAAATAGGCGTCTTTCAAATCCATTGTACATGCATAGTCTCCAGGTCTCACGGACTGGGGGACCTGCCACAGTGTCAACATTTTGAACTTGAAAGTTCTTGTTTTCTTGACCAGAGTCCTGAGATCCAGGACCGGTCTCAGGGATTGATCTCTTTTGGGCACCAGGAAGAGCTTACTGCGCTGACCGGAGCACGGTTGTTGCTCTGGAACAATATTTATTACTCCTTTCTGCAGCATTGTTGACACTTCCTCCCCCAGCACGTGCGCGCGTGCTGGGTTACTGTTCGAACGCAGCACCCCCACGAAAAAAAAGGGGGGGAGGGGGTTGTCCCTTGATTTACTGTAGCTTGAGCCTACAATGCATCCGTTGTGATGACCCATTCGTTTGTCAGACACGCCCTCCAGGCCTGCGCGTGCGCCATGAGCCTGGGAGGGATGTCTAGCTGCTGCTTGTCATGTTTGAGTGTGGGAGGGGTGGACTTCGACCCCTCTCGCGTACTCTGGAGCAGGCTGGTCTGCCCAGCAGAAGACATCGCAAGATCTGACTGTCTCAGGCAGAACTCGTGTGTCCCACTGCGGTTCATAGTCTGACCTAGTAGTTTGTGTTTCACAAAAGTGGTGAGTCAAGAACCAGGGCAGTCTGTGCTTTGGTACTTTCATTCTTGTATATGCATGAAACAGTGTTTGTTTTTTATTACACATACAGTAGACGAGTCATGTTTAGTGCGCACACACATACCACCAGTTCCTTGTAGCGTTTTACAAGTGAAGTCTGGACTCAAAAGGTCAGGTTCCTGTACTGCGTGAGCGGGCAAACCTGAAGCCCTGTTCCCATTTTGGGACCAGGATGCATTCAGTAGTCTGAGATTTTATTGTCGTGTGTGGATGGCAATTTCTCTTTATTTCACAAGGGTCTTAGTGATCTTGTCTGTTTGAACGTTCTAAACCAGCTAGTCTGTGCTCCTTAAACACAGGTACTGGTGGTAAAAATTTGGCATTTTCTCTCCTTCTGTGAGTGAGAGTGCCTGTAATGGTGCAGGGGCATCTCAGACTTTCCTTTTCTTTTTGATGGTGGCCCCTTTCAGCTGCTGTAGCTTTTCTGCCTGGTGGGCCTGCGATACCGAGGCCACTTGTCCTTGTCCATCCCACCAGGGCCCCTCGGGCCCTGACATGGTTAGTGTCAGAGAGTCATCCATAGCCTCATGGGTGGATAAGCTTTCAGCGTCACAATGTTCTGTCTTAGGCATAGAAAAACTACCAGGTAGCGCAGCTGAACAGGTAGCTGAAAATCCTCCTCCTGGACTATGCTGGACAGAGAGTCTCCTTGTTAGCTGGGGCTAAACGTGGAGGTACTCGTGAGCCCACTAGCGGTGCTAAGACGGGCCCTCGAGCAGCATAGCATCGGTAAAAAACACTTAGTTATGCAATGAATTCTACAGTTGATTCGGCCGGACAGGATAGCGAAACAGGCAAAATATGAGAAGGTTAGCTAGCAAGCTAGGCCAAGCATTTTCACATACCTCACGATGGAGTCCTTCGTTGTCCGCTCGTAGCCGCGCTAATCATGTTAGCAGCGCTGTTGTCCACCCCATGTTGTTGTGGATGCTCCTGGTTAGCCATGCTAACCGTGGGAGCTAGCCAGATAGCAGCGTGGTTACTCCATTTCCACTCTCCTTTACCCGGGTTCTTCTGCAAGAAAAACTTTGAGTGTCTTTGCGTGTAGCATCCCTGAGCATACTGGACAGGCCTCGTGGGTGTCCGTTGCTGAAAAAGGGGGGTAGCCAGATCCGCTGAAGCAGGTTCGGGAGCCACAGCTCATAGCCTACCAGAGTTCCTCGTCCGAGGACGTCCTCTCGCTGAGCTGCTCGAAGCTGCTGGCCTTTTAACTTCGTTAGCTTAGCAGGTAGCGTGCCTTGCAGTTAGCGTTCACTAACCGAGCAGTAGAAAAGCAGAAGAGAAAAGGCACGGGAGCTGGGGCTCGCTGGCCTGCTGGTCTTCTTTGAGTTTTGGGTTTTCACATTACCTTCTCAGGAGCCATGGCTGAGAAGAGTTAAGCCCGTTTAGCAGTGCTAACGTCGTCCGGAGACGTCTCCCTCCTCGTGTCGCTTTCCCCAGCTTGCCTGCTAGTTGTTAGCAGGGTAGCAGAGTCGCGCAGTCAGCGCCGTGAGCGCCGTGAGCGAAGCGGTCTGTGGAGAGAGGAGAAGACAACTTTGGGGTGAAGGAAAAATGTGCCGGACCAGCTTTCGCTAGCCCAGCAGTCCGCAGGAAAAGATTATCTGTATGCTCTGTGTAGGGAGCGAGCTCACCTCTCGTCGAGCAATGAAAATACAGTGAAGATCCGAGAAGAGTGTTTCAGGTTTAAGCGAGGTGATGGGTAATAAGAGAAAGATGGATGGGTGTCAGCCACTTAAATACCCAGAGGGCGGGGCCTCTGGCGCGACGCTGACGCCTTCGCCATAAAGGCGTGAGTGTATTACTTCAGGTAACCGTGTGGGGGCGTTGATTCCCATAGCAAATGTTGCACTGAGAGAACCAGACTGAAAGGGAACTCAGTTGGTTGTTGTGTGATCGAAGTAAACACAAGCAAACATTATTTAGAACGTTGATTTACCTGCTGTATATCAGCTGATTATCACAGACTAACACTAATTTGACTAAGGCTGCGCTTTTTTGCGCAAGTGAACTTGGCTTCTAAATCCCCCTGTCCCTTTCAGTGGGCTATATAATGTCGATTCACATGCTAATGACCCTGCTAATGACCCATTAATTCTACACCTACACCCCCCACCCCCTACCCCTCAGTCCAAAATCCTTGGACCCAGTGCAAGCCTTGTATAACACATAAGCATTTATTGCTGCTAGGTCAAGCATGTTGTAGAACACGGCAATGGGCTGCACCATATATACACGTGCAATCTGGTCCATTATACCGGTATGTCAGTTGACCTCAGGTCATGTGACCTGTGTCGGTCCATCAGTTTACCTCAGGTCATGTGACCTGTGTCGGTCCATCAGTTGACTTCATGTCGTGTGACCTGTGTCGTTTTGTCAGTTGACCTCAGGTCATGTGACCTGTGTTGGTCCGTCACTTGACCTCAGGTCATGTGACCTATGTCGGTCCATCAGTTGACCTCAGGTCATGTGACCTGTGTCGGTCCGTCAGTTGACTTCATGTCGTGTGACCTGTGTCGTTTTGTCAGTTGACCTCAGGTCATGTGACCTGTGTCGGTCCGTCAGTTGACTTCATGTCGTGTGACCTGTGTCGTTTTGTCAGTTGACCTCAGGTCATGTGACCTATGTTGGTCCGTCACTTGACCTCAGGTCATGTGACCTGTGTCGGTCCGTCAGTTGACCTCAGGTCATGTGACCTATGTCAGTCCATCAGTTGACCTCAGGTCATGTGACCTGTGTCGGTCCGTCAGTTGACTTCATGTCGTGTGACCTGTGTCGTTTTGTCAGTTGACCTCAGGTCATGTGACCTGTGTTGGTACGTCAGTTGACCTCATGCCGTGTGACCTGTGTCGGTCCGTCAGTTGACCTCAGGTCATGTGACCTATGTCGGTCCATCAGTTGACCTCAGGTCATGTGACCTGTGTCGGTCCGTCAGTTGACTTCATGTCGTGTGACCTATGTCGTTTTGTCAGTTGACCTCAGGTCATGTGACCTGTGTTGGTCCGTCACTTGACCTCAGGTCATGTGACCTGTGTCGGTCCGTCAGTTGACCTCATGCCATGTGACCTATGTCGGTACGTCAATTGACCTCATGTTGTGTGACCTGTGTCGTTTTGTCAGTTGACCTCAGGTCATGTGACCTGTGTTGGTCCGTCAGTTGACTTCATGTCGTGTGACCTGTGTCGTTTTGTCAGTTGACCTCAGGTCATGTGACCTGTGTTGGTCCGTCACTTGACCTCAGGTCATGTGACCTGTGTCGGTCCGTCAGTTGACCTCATGCCATGTGACCTATGTCGGTACGTCAATTGACCTCATGTTGTGTGACCTGTGTCATTTTGTCAGTTGACCTCAGGTCATGTGACCTGTGTTGGTCCGTCAGTTGACTTCATGTCATGTGACCTGTGTCGTTGTGTCAGTTGACCTCAGGTCATGTGACCTGTGTTGGTCCATCACATGACCTCAGGTCATGTGACCTGTGTCGGTCCGTCAGTTGACCTCAGGTCATGTGACCTGTGTCGGTCCGTCAGTTGACCTCATGTCGTGTGACCAGTGTCGGTCCATCAGTTGACTTCATGTCGTGTGACCTATGTCGGTCCGTCAGTTGACCTCAGGTCATGTGACCTATGTTGGTCCGTCAGTTGACCTCATGTCGTGTGACCAGTGTCGGTCCGTCAGTTGACTTCATGTCGTGTGACCTGTGTCGTTTTGTCAGTTGACCTCAGGTCATGTGACCTATGTTGGTCCGTCAGTTAACCTCATGCCATGTGACCTATGTCGGTACGTCAATTGACCTCATGTTGTGTGACCTGTGTCGTTTTGTCAGTTGACCTCAGGTCATGTGACCTGTGTTGGTCGGTCAGTTGACTTCATGTCATGTGACCTGTTTCGTTGTGTCAGTTGACCTCAGGTCATGTGACCTGTGTTGGTCCATCACATGACCTCAGGTCATGTGACCTATGTCGTTTTGTCAGTTGACCTTAGGTCATTTGACCTGTGTTGGTCCGTCACTTGACCTCAGGTCATGTGACCTGTGTTGGTCCGTCAGTTGACCTCATGTCATGTGACCAGTGTTGGTCCGTCAGTTGACTTCATGTCGTGTGACCTGTGTTGGTCCGTCACTTGACCTCAGGTCATGTGACCTGTGTTGGTCCGTCACTTGACCTCAGGTCATGTGACCTGTGTCGGTCCATCAGTTGACCTCATGTCATGTGACCTGTGTCGGTCCGTCAGTTGACCTCATGTCGTGTGACCTGTGTCGGTCCATCAGTTGACTTCATGTCATGTGACCTATGTCGGTCCGTCAGTTGACCTCAGGTCATGTGACCTGTGTCGGTCCGTCAGTTGACCTCATGTCGTGTGACCTATGTCGGTCCGTCAGTTGACTTCATGTCATGTGACCTGTGTCGGTCCGTCAGGTGACGGACAACAATAGGTCAAGCATGTTGTAGAACACAGCAATGGGCCACCTGCATGTGCCGGCACGCACCGTATATACATGTGCCAAGGACAAGGAGAGAGACAGTACTTGTAAGCAAAATAATTTATTTGACAGAACATCAGGGTTACAGGATAATCAGCACAGCAGAATAAGACAATTTTATGCATAAAGTTGTTCTGGAGCAGACAAAGCTTTCCGTTCAGCGGATGTCCCAAAATGTTCAACTGTGAGATAACTTCAATCAATCAATCAATCAATCAATCAATCAATCAATCAATCAATCAATCAATCTTTATTTATAGAGCCCTTTTCAGCAGCCAGAAGGTGCACAAAGTGCTGAACAATACAGAAATAAAACAAACAATAAAAAATAACAATAAAAAACAGCCAGTAAAAAATTAAAAACAATTAAGACCTAACAAGAATGTCAAAGAACTACTAGGTATTAAAAGCCTGCCTGAATAAAAAGGTTTTAAGATTAGATTTAAAAGACTCCATATGAGTGATGGAGCGCAAGTCCAGAGGTAGCATATTCCAGAGACTGGGTGCAACGACAGAAAAGGCCCGGTCACCCCAACGTTTGTAGTTGGACTTTGGGATGGACAGGAGAAATGTATTAGATGATCTCAGTGTTCTCCTATATTCACGGACAGTTACAAGATCAGTCAAATACAGTGGGGCAAGACCATTGAGTGCTTTAAAAGTGAATAATAAAATTTTGAATTTAATTCTAAAATCAATTGGAAGCCAATGGAGAGAAAATAAAACAGGGGTTATGTGTTCACGTCTGGAGGTGTTGGTTAAAAGTCTAGCTGCAGCATTTTGGACCAATTGAAGGCGTCTAATGGAGGATTGGGAGATTCCCGCATACAGGGAATTACAGTAGTCTAGCCTTGAGGTGATAAAAGCATGAATGGCCTTTTCTAAATCAAAACGATTTAAAAAAGGTTTAACTTTGTATAAAAGACGTAATTGATAAAAACAGGCCTTGACTACAGACGCTATTTGTTTATCAAATTTTAAGTCCTTGTCAAATGTCACCCCCAAGTTTTTAACTGTTGGTCTGCATTTGGAAGTTAGAGCTCCAAAGTTACAGGGAGCATCATCACCGAAGAAGATGCATTCTGTCTTTCCTTCGTTTAAAAACAAAAAATTACGGTGAAGCCACTGTTTAATGTCGTTAATACAATCAGCGTAGGGAGTGAGAAGATTGCTGTTTTTGGGTTTCATTGGTAGATAAATTTGTACATCATCAGCATAGCAGTGAAAAGAAAAATTATGTCTGGCTATTACTGATCCAAGAGGCAGCATGTACAGTGAGAAGAGGAGAGGACCAAGAATAGAACCCTGTGGCACACCACAAGAGAGAACGGCAGTGGAGGAGGAAAGAGTGTCCAACATGACAGAGAATGTTCTGTTGGTCAAGTAGGCAGTGAACCACTTGAGTGCTGTACCAGAAATTCCAACATAACGTTGTAGGCGAGATAGAAGGACAGTGTGGTCTACTGTATCAAATGCAGCTGTGAGGTCCAGCAACACCAGTGCAACGGGACACTTGGCATCCATGGACATGGAAATGTCATTATGGACTTTTAACAAGGCTGATTCGGTAGAATGACGGGATCTAAAACCAGACTGAAATGTTTCAAAAATACCATGATTTTCTAAAACAGGTTGTAACTGCATAAAAACAATTTTTTCTAAAACTTTAGATAAAAAAGGCAGATGAGAAATAGGTCTAAAATTAGATAAAATTGATGGGTCCAGGTGAGGTTTTTTAAGAAGGGGCCTAACTACAGCATGTTTAAATGCAGCAGGGACAATTCCTAAACGAAGGCAGGAGTTTAAAAGTGTTAAAACACAAAAACCCACAGAATTAAAAACCTCTTTTAAAAACCTGGATGGAAGAAAGTCCAGAGGGCAATTGGTGATCTTTAAGTGTTGAACAACATCAGTGAGAGTGGCAAGAGACACTGGTTGAAACTGTTCAAACTTCAGGGTCTGTTATGTGTGAATTCAGGTCAGGGCCTCTCTTCTGACTAAGGGGGGAAGTGCAAGCAGAGTCTTACTTACCTGGTGGAAACATTGGAATGCAGTCTGGTGTGGTGGGGGTGTCTAAGGGCCAGTTTACACGGCGCATATTTTGAGTGTAACCGCTACTTCCTCTTTGCGTCTTTGCTTATCACCTACACGACGCTGCTGGCCCCCCTCTTTGACTCCGATACTTTTCTGATCCTGCTCTCAAGGTGGAACTTTTTCGCTGACCCCCCGCTGATAATGTAAACATCTCCCGTGGAGCTTTTGTGTCAACCACATGCGCGCAGCCCGCATGCGCGGACAGTCTAGGGCAGGCTGACATTTCACGTGTCACGCTGCAAAATATAACAGTTTAACAATAATAAACAGTATTTATGTTGGCGTGGGAGATGTATAAATTTATCTGAACTACAGTATCTATCTGGACTCGTTACATTTTTTAAACAGTGCGTAACGTGCTGTGAAAATGAAGACACCAGGTTTATTTTTTATTTATTTATTTATTCAGCACCACAAAGTTTACAACACAAACACTGAGAATTAAACTGAACACACTATTAAAACACGTGAACCGAACTGTAACTACGTTAATGAACTGGACTCTTGCTGTGTGTTCATCTGGACCCATCAGAACCGCCGAACCGTCTGCCTGTTTGTTGGAACGACAGCTTCTCCACCTGGCAGAAATAAATATATCCATCCATCCATCCATTTTCTTCCGCTTATCCGGGGTCGGGTCGCGGGGGTAGCAGCCTAAGTAGGGAGGCCCAGACTTCCCTCTCCCCAGCCACTTGGAGCAGCTCCTCCGGGGGAATCCCAAGGCGTTCCCAGGCCAGCCGAGAAACATAGTCCCTCCAGCGTGTCCTGGGTCTTCCTCTGGGTCTCCTCCCGGTGGGACATGCCCGGAACACCTCACCAGGGAGGCGTCCAGGAGGCATCCTAACCAGATGCCCGAGCCACCTCAACTGGCTCCTCTCGATGTGGAGAAGCAGCGGCTCTACTCCGAGTCCCTCCCGGATGACTGAGCTTCTCACCCTATCTCTAAGGGAGAGTCCAGCCACCCTGCGGAGAAAACTCATTTCAGCCGCTTGTATCCGAGATCTTGTTCTTTCGGTCATAACCCAAAGCTCATGACCATAGATGAGGGTGGGAACGTAGATCGATCGGTAAATTGAGAGCTTTGCCTTTTGACTCAGCTCTCTCTTCACCACGACAGACCGGTACAGCGCCCGCTTCACTGCGGACGCTGCACCTATCCGCCTATCGATCTCACGCTCCAGTTTTCCCTCATTCGTGAACAAGATCCCGAGATACTTAAACTCCTCCACTTGGGGCAGGACCTCCTCCCCGACCCGGAGAGGGCATGCTACCCTTTTCCGGCTCAAGACCATGGCCTCGGATTTGGAGGAACTGATCCTCATCCCGGCCGCATCGCATTCAGCTGCAAACCGCTCCAGCGAAAGCTGTAGATCACGAGCTGATGAAGCCAATAGGACCACATCATCTGCAAAAAACAGAGAAGCGATTCTAAGGCCACCAAAACGGATCCTCTCAACACCTTGGCTGCGCCTAGAAATTCTGTCCATAAAAGTTATAAACAGAATCGGTGACAAAGGGCAACCTTGGCGGAGTCCAACTCTCACCGGAAACGAGCCTGACTTACTGCCGGCAATGCGGACCAAGCTCTG
>JBBPBX010041036.1:0-11134 GCA_038048925.1 Garcialebias charrua
TCAGGGAGGAGACTGAGGAGTCTCCAGGCTCGAACCAGCAGACTGAGAGACAGCTCTGTTCATCAGGCAGTCAGAATGCTAAACACTCTGCCTGCTCTGCCTCCCCTCCCATTTGAACTGCCTTAACACAAAAAACTTTCTCACACATTACCACACAACACAAAGATTTTAACACTGGACTCTGTGTCATCAAACGGGTTATTCACTAAACTCTCGGTCATGTGCTCATTCAGTTTGCACTACTTCTCATATTTGCACTAATGTTTGTATTACATTACTGCCTATAGTCATACTACTGTTTACATTCACTGTTTACATTTATTAATACTGTTTACATTTATTACTACTGTTTACATTTATTACTACTGTTTACATTTACACTACTTTTATATCTACACTACTGCTGATACATATACAGTATTCTCTGACTAGCCTTATTTAAGGATGCCCAATGTGCCTTATGTGCCTTACTGCATATGCCACTTTGCCTCTATACCAACATCAACTACCTCATACATATACTGTGTACATTAACTCATATGCTGCTTTGCCACTCTTTGCAAATGTCAATGCTAGAACCTTCAGTTTATTTTATAGATACACTTTTTATACTTTTTATACTACTATGCAAAAACTCAGGACAGTATTACACTTTTATTATTTCATTTTATGCTTATGTTCATTAAATGTTTAGTGTTTTAGTGTTGGTGTAAATTTTCATACTTTTATACTACTATGCAAAAACTCAGGACAGTGTTACACTTTTACTATTTTATGCTTATGTTTATTAAATGTTTCAGTGTTTTAGTGTTTAAATGGTTACTGTTGCACCGAGGGACTGAGAGAAACGCAATTTCAATCCTGTGTATGTCCTGTACATATTGCAGTTCTGACAATAAAGTTGACTTTGACTTTTGACTTTGACTAATTTTGTTGTTTTATTTCTTGTTCGCCATGAATATTTATATGGGGCGTTCTTAAGACGTTCTCCTTCCTACGTCACAAATGTTGCATTTGCTTGTAGTCGGAATTTTCAGAGAGTAAAGCGGTTTTTAATTTTAGACTCACTTTGGAAGGAATTTTCATTAATTTATCATTTTGTTTGCAAAAACGAACATAGTGGAATGATAAAATATATATATCTTCTATCATTTCATGCAAATTTGTAAGATGATTGTGCCGCCGCTTTGATGTGGGGGATAAGCGCGCGGCACATATTGAGGCTGTCGCGGGTTCGCGTCCCAGACCTGACGAGCTGTTTCTGCAGTGTCTCTCCCTTCTCTCTACCCGTTTCACCCTCTCCCTCTACAATAAAGGCCACTAGAGCCCAAAAATGTAAAAATTTTAAAAAATTAAAAAAATTAAAGATGATGTCAGTGGACCTTTAAGGTAAAATAGTTTATGACGTTCATAGTGGCAAACTTTATTGTGTCCTGTTTGCTGAAGCTGTGCATGCAGAATCACTTCTCTTACATAAAGGAAAACATCCGTGGAAACAAGTTAACATTAATGTTCTTGCTAAGCATCAATAAAGTCAAAAATCCACATATTTGATACAGTAACATACATGTGAAGGTTAATATTGTAGTGATACAGCCCCTCATGTCCGTTACTGGATGTAAACCTCTTCACATCTCTCTGAATCTCTGAGTGTTACACATTTCTTGAGCTCTCAGGGCGACAAGTGGACACTATTTTGTTACATTTATTTTGAATTAAGAGACACAAATCAATCAGAAAAGACTTCCTTTTAATTTGTGTTAATTCAGAATTGATCAACAGTATATTTTTGTCATTTAATGATGATCTGTTATTAACATGAGTGTTACTCTCATGCTGGGTTATTCTGCAGTACGAGGATGCTTGAAAGTTATGGCACAGTTCAGGGTAAACTTTTAACTGCAACTTTTCTGTTTTGTCTGTGAATTAGCCATAATATTCTTTTTACTAACAGCTCCATCTGGCCACTGGTCTAAACACAATACGTTAGTGTCCTTCAGAGTTTTCCAACTCTGGGAACTGCTAAGTAACTCCATTTATTTTGTTCAAACAGCCAATAACCATTCAGGAAGTGGGCTGACCCCGCCCTCCATATAAAACTCTTACTTCCCGTTTTGGCTTCAGTGTGCAAAAGGAGAACTAAACTGAACAACTTGGTTTCTCTGGAAACTGGTTTGAACGTTTTGGTCAAATGTCAATTAGACCTACGTATCAGCCAGGGTTACAGCATAGCTCAGCTGTAACTCACTCATTTCTGTTCTGAAAGAATTTGTTTTCTGAAAGTTTTATTTTGAAACCCAGTCAGGACGTTGGCCTGGTTCCTGCCGGGAAAGGCGCTCATGCTCGTATCGTTGAATCAGTTATACACGCGCTGAAGTTCAACTGGACGTCTACTGGACAACACAGTCCGTTGTGTCCACAAACTTCTCAACTCTTATCTCCAAGAGACGTGCTCGTCACCAGGTAAAGAGTCGTAGATTGTATGCTGAGCATGCGGGAAGTCCAGCCGGACTCGTTTGGGAAAAGTGCCACCCTGTTGCATTTCAAAATAATTAACTTCTGTTAAACTTATCTTTCATTCCATTTCTTCCAAAACGGATCCTCTCAACACCTTGGCTACGCCTAGAAATTCTGTCCATAAAGGTTATGAACAGAATCTGTGACAAAGGGCAACCTTGGCGGAGTCCAACTCTCACTGGAAACAAGCCTGACTTACTGCCGGCAATGCGGACCAAGCTCTGACACCGGTCGTACAGGGACCTAACAGCCCATATCAATGGGTCTGGTACCCCATACTCCCGGAGTACCCCCCACAGAACCCCCCGAGGGACGCGGTCGAATGCCTTCTCCAAGTCCACAAAGCACATGTAAACTGGTTGGGCAAACTCCCACGTACCCTCCAGGACCCTGCTGAGGGTGTAGAGCTGGTCCAGTGTTCCACGACCAGCACGAAAACCACACTGCTCCTCCTGAATCCGAGGTTCGACTATCCGACGGACCCTCCTCTCCAGAACCCCTGAATAGACCTTACCAGGGAGGCTTAAGAGTGTGATCCCCCTATAGTTGGAACACACCCTACGGTCCCCCTTTTTGAATAGGGGAACCACCACCCCAGTCTGCCAATCCAAGGGAACTGCCCCCGATGTCCACGCGATATTGCAGAGTCGCGTAAGCCAACACAACCCCACAACATCCAGAGCCCTAAGGAACTCAGGGCGAATCTCATCCACCCCCGGAGCCCTGCCACCGCGGAGCTTTTTAACCACCTCGGTGACCTCAGCACCAGAGATTGGAGAGCCCGACCCAAAGTCCCCAGGCTCCGCTTCCTCAGTGGAAGACGTGCCAGTAGGATTGAGGAGGTCTTCGAAGTATTCCGCCCACCGACTCACAACATCCCGAGTTGAGGTCAACAGCACGCCATCCCCACCATAAATGGTGTTGGTCGCGTACCGCTTTCCCCCCCTGAGACGCCGGATGGTGGACCAGAATCGCCTCGAAGCCGTACGGAAGTCATTCTCCATGGCCTCTCCGAACTCCTCCCACGCCCGAGTTTTTGCCTCAGCAACCACCCGAGCCGCATGCCGCTTGGACTGTCGGTACCTATCTGCTGCTTCCGGGGTCCCACAGGCCAAAAAGGCCCAATAGGACTCCTTCTTCAGCTTGACAGCATCCCTCACCGCCGGTGTCCACCACCGGGTTCGAGGGTTGCCACCACGACAGGCACCAACAACCTTGCGGCCACAACTCTGATAAGCTACCTCGACAATAGAGGCGCGGAACATGGCCCACTCGGACTCAATGTCCCCCGCCTCCCTCGGAACGTGTTCAAAGCTCTCCCGGAGGTGGGAGTTAAAGCTCCGTCTTACGGGAGACTCTGCCAGACGTTCCCAGCAGACCCTCACAATACGTTTGGGTCTGCCAGGTCTGACCGGCATCCTCCCCCACCATCGGAGCCAACTCACCACCAGGTAGTGGTCAGTTGACAGCTCCGCCCCTCTCTTCACCCGAGTGTCCAAGACATGCGGCCGCAGATCAGATGAGACGACAACAAAGTCGATCATCGAACTGCGACCTAGGGTGTCCTGGTGCCAAGAGCACATATGTACACCCTTATGCCTGAACATGGTGTTCGTTATGGACAATCCATGACGAGCACAGAAGTCCAATAACAGAACACCACTCGGGTTCAGATCAGGGGGGCCGTTCCTCCCAACCACACCCCTCCAGGTCTCACTGTCATTGCCCACGTGAGCGTTGAAGTCCCCCAGTAGAACAAGGGAGTCCCCAGGAGGCGCACTCTCCAATACCCCCTCCAAGGACTCCAAAAAGGGTGGGTAATCTGCGCTGCCGTTTGGCGCATAGGCACAAACAACAGTCAGAGCCCGTCCCCCCACACGTAGGCGAAGGGAGGCTACCCTCTCGTTCACCGGGGTGAACCCCAACGTACAGGCACCAAGATGGGGGGCAACAAGTATGCCCACTCCTGCTTGGCGCCTCTCACCAGGGGCAACTCCAGAGTGGAAGAGTATCCAACCCCTCTCAAGGAACTTGTCTGTTTCAATTTGAATTCTTGTCTACAGTAGTTATTAAATCAGAGCTAATCTTGATACAAATGTTTAATGTACTTTTATGATTTTCTCAATAAAAGGTTCATCTACTGGTGGATCAACATAAGTTGACGTCTCTCGTGAAATTACATTTTGTCTAGTCACATTTAAGCAATTTAATCCGGAAAAAGAGTGAACTCGTGAATATTGATGATAAGTTTGTGCATTTAAAATCTGCTCAAATCTTTCATCTGGAATATTTTACTATTCAGCAAACTGACTAGTATTATATCCCTACAATATTAATAAATTGTGCTGGTAAGAGATGCTAATAAAAAAAGCATGCAACAGATTTCAGCAGATTTATGGCACTCCTAAGAACATCACACGTACAGGAGGTTGATGACCTAAGCAACTTGTTTAGCTAGAAAAGGAGATCCAGTTTCAGATAGAGTTGCAACTTGCTACTTTGACCAACCATTTTTTTTTAACCAAGACATGATAAAGGAGTGCTGCCAGTGTGGCTACAGCTGAGCTGCACATCAACAAGCCTTTCACATATGAACGGTCGGTGGTAAACATATTGACATCCAAAGGGGTTATTGTGTATTTGTACATGGGATCATCACTGTCACCTTTACTTTGTGTTAGCATGAGTGAGTGTTACCGTCGAAGAAGGTTTATTGAGGTCAAGCACATAATGAACAGAGCTGTTATGGTCACGCTCAATGTTACTCTGTGCTGCTCTCAAGTCATAAAGGCACAAGTGCACAGACATCCAGGCACAGAAATTAAAAAGCACTCATGCTGACAGATGACTATTCAACATTGTTCACCAGTTTTAGAGACATTAATAGTATTAGCATTGTTTCTTAAAAGCTACTCAAGCTAACCAGCAGTTAGCCCCAACAATATGCTACACAGACATAGCTGCAACATGGAACATGTTCTGTGAGAAGCTCCTTTTAGTTCGGAATAGCAAGCAGTCACTGTTTCTCTGTCTCCTTGATGGGGGCAGTCTTTTTAGATCAGCTGACTAATAAAGTTATTCTGTGTCATAAACACTGTTCATGTTATACTGAACATACAGTAGGTAGACAGTGTATACCATTAGTGCTAAGGCTGCTAATGCATTAGTCAGTCAGGAGCTGAGCAAACTTTTGGACTGACTGTAAGCTAATCAGGCAGAATGATACATTCATTAGCACCAATGATGTTCCATACGTGGTTCATGCTCAGCAAATACAATTTGTAGCCTATAGTAACGTGCTGTTCAGCTGAGGACACCGCGACAAACTAAACAAACAGTGCAATGCAAAAAGGAGAGGTCTGATATAAGATAATGTAGCATTTTTTAGGCCATAAAAAGTTGTTTTATAAGCCAGAAAAAAAAAGAAAAGATTAACAAAAAAACTGGCCCTTGTTTGGCTAGCTATTAATAACTTAGCCTGGACAAAGCCTTTTGCTATTACCTCATTCTCTGTGCTGATGTTGCAGCTCATAACATACTAACTAATCATAATTATTTGACAAAACATCACTTAACTAGCTAGATTTTTTTTTTTAAGTTAACAATGTTTTTGCTTTAGTACTGTATTAGCTTTTGTGTCATTGGTCAATGCTAAAAGGATCAGGCGTGCTTGCACCATCTACACAACTGGAGTCCAGCTGCCCTAACTCTGTCACATGACTTAAAACAGTATTCACACCACTACACTCCCATCCTCCAAATCCCCTGGGTTTTTACAAGCATATGTTAAGGACCTGATCCAGATTTCTACCTAGATGTGATGGAGCACATCAGTGAATCAGCACTAAAGAAGTCTAGGCCACATGCAGCGTTACAGCAAGATGTGAGCCCAGCTAAAAACAACGACACATGAGGATACAGTCAGTGCCTTAGCTCACTGTGCCATGGCCTCTGCTCCTCAGTTTCCATGGTTGGAGGCAGGAATGTGCGGGAGTTTGTGTTGGCCATGCATCCCTCTCAGCTCCCGAGAGCCTAACCCGTGGACATAAAAACACGTCACAAGTTAGGGTCTCAGGGACGGCGAAAGACACAGATCTAAACAGATTGCTCTGCTTCTCTAGGTCCACTCTGGGTTTTTGATAACTACTGACTACAGTGTGTTTCTGCACATGAAAAAAGACCTTTAAGGTAAGTTGAAGACTCAGAACATTTTAGAACTGTCCTGCATTCATGTCAACATCCATTCTGCATCCACTTGATCATACAAGTTCAAACCTCTGTCTGACACAACATTGACCAACCTCCTTGCTGTCCCCCTTCATCTCCCTCCCCCACCAAGAAGAACAATACAGCATTTGAAAAATGCCTCTGCCTTCAGGTAGACAGCCTGCTGCTGTACAGTATGCACAAAGATTTTCTGCTGTGTTCAGAAAAACTTGAATTGGTAAAAAATTTACGGTGCACGAGACAAAAGGCAAGGATGGATGCATCAATTAAAACTCCAAAACTGGAGACTGCACAGCGTCATCACAATACATCTGACACGACAACTTGCATGCCTGTCTGACTGACACATCTTCCACCCTGCAACCAAATCATTCATAGCACGCTCGATGGCATGTCTCCATTCAGCATGAGGTTCTGAATCACAGAAAGGCTTTGTAGAAAGAAAAGAAGAAGCCACATCACAAAGCTCAATGGCTTCTTCATGCTACCATGGTGGTCTAAATGCTTAGGAAACAGATGGGGAGTCGAGAAGGAAGCGTAGAGGAAGAGGCATCGCTGGCGTCGACTCACCCTCCCATTTGGATTTAGGATGCCCCTGCCGCTTCTCTAGCTTTCTGCCTGCTTGGGAAGGGGAAGGAAAAAGAGACAGAAAGAACAAGGAAGCTTTGATTTAAACTTACAGCACGCCTACAAGATTCCGGTTCTGGACTGAAGAAAAAATGATGTTTTCTACGTTTTTTTTTTTTCTTAATGTTTTTTTTTTTTTTTTCCAAGAAAACAAAAGAAATGAAGGCGGCCGACTGGCCAGCTTGACAAGCTGCTCAGAATCAGGTTGGATAAATAGAAAAAGAGAAGCAGACAGCGATGGGACAGATGAGAATGGGTGGTAGGAATGAGCTAGAATGAACCATGTGAATGCTGTTTCAGCCTCCACCGTTTCTCTCTCTCTTTCTCTCTCTCTCTCCCTCTTTCAAAAACACACAGGCATGCACAAATCAAGCAAGCATCCAAAGAGAAAAATCAGAAGAGGATTTCTCTTACCAAAGAAGAAATCCTAAAAATAAGTTGAATTTAGTCTAGACTAAACCAGTCTAGCTGCAATAGAAAGAGTTGTTAGAAATAGAACAGACAGTAAATAGAAAGAGTTGTTAGAAATAGAACAGACAGTAAATAGAAAGAGTTGTTAGAAATAGAACAGACAGTAAATAGAAAGAGTTGTTGGAAATAGAACAGACAGTAAATAGAAAGAGTTGTAAGAAATAGAACAGACAGTAAATAGAAAGAGTTGTTAGAAATAGAACAGACAGTAAATAGAAAGAGTTGTTAGAAATAGAACAGACAGTAAATAGAAAGAGTTGTTAGAAATAGAACAGACAGTAAATAGAAAGAGTTGTTAGAAATAGAACAGACAGTAAATAGAAAGAGTTGTTAGAAATAGAACAGACAGTAAATAGAAAGAGTTGTTAGAAATAGAACAGACAGTAAATAGAAAGAGTTGTTAGAAATAGAACAGACAGTAAATAGAAAGAGTTGTTAGAAATAGAACAGACAGTAAATAGAAAGAGTTGTTAGAAATAGAACAGACAGTAAATAGAAAGAGTTGTTAGAAATAGAACAGACAGTAAATAGAAAGAGTTGTTAGAAATAGAACAGACAGTAAATAGAAAGAGTTGTTAGAAATAGAACAGACAGTAAATAGAAAGAGTTGTTAGAAATAGAACAGACAGTAAATAGAAAGACTTGTTAGAAATAGAACAGACAGTAAATAGAAAGACTTGTTAGAAATAGAACAGACAGTAAATAGAAAGACTTGTTAGAAATAGAACAGACAGTAAATAGAAAGACTTGTTAGAAATAGAACAGACAGTAAATAGAAAGAGTTGTTAGAAATAGAACAGACAGTAAATAGAAAGAGTTGTTAGAAATAGAACAGACAGTAAATAGAAAGAGTTGTTAGAAATAGAACAGACAGTAAATAGAAAGTCCAGTTGTTAGAAATAGAACAGACAGTAAATAGAAAGTCCAGTTGTTTTTGTATCGAATGTTTTTGAATAGAAAGAGATGCAACGAGTTGAGTGAACGAACGTAATCTGTATTTTCAACCAGGACCACGGTGCCAGCAAAGCATACCTGTGAGCTGCCTCACCAGCTCCAGAGAAGTAGGAGAGGGTGTGTGTGGCATGTACACACACACACACACGCACACACACAACATTTTTTCATTCATTCAACCTTTATTTAGTCAGGTAAATCTTTTGAACCTCATGGGCTCATTTACGAAAGCGACCTGCTAAAACTAAAGAACAATGAACAGCAGTGATAGAATTTCATTAAACAATAAACAAACAAACAATAAACAATAGAAAACAAAAAGAGAGAAAAAAACAAAAGATTTTTTTTTTTTTTTTAACAAAGTATCAAAAAACTAGCAAAACATTATAAGGTAGATGTATAAAATCAAAGACAGGAACAAATCTGCATTGGTTTTTGCCAGGATTCCAACAGATTCTGAAAACCATTTAGAGAAGTCAAGGTCGAGAGCTTCAGATCTTTTTGTAAGATATTCCATGAAGCAGGAGCGGAGTAGGAGAAGGCCCTTTTTCCAAGTTCAGTCCTCACTGACGGAACACTGCAGGTAATCATGTCCTGAGAGCGCACGCTGTAGCTGCACTCACGCAAAGACATGTAGGAGGAGATGTATGAGGGCAGCAGACCAAGAAGTGATTTAAAGATGAAAATGTACCAGTGGAAGAGTCTGCGTGAGGTTAATGATGTCCAGTTAACCAGTGAATACAGGGTGCAGTGGTGGGTACGATAATCACAACCAGTTATGAATCTTAGTGCACCATGATAGACAACATCCAACATCCGCAGGGTGCTTGTAGGAGCATTCATGTAGAGAATGTCACCGTAATCAATGGAGGGAAGGAAAGTCACAGATACAAGGCGTTTCCTAACATTCAGTGATAGACATGATCTGTTTCTGAAAAAGAAACCCAGTTTAACTTTCAGTTTCTTCACTAGGTTTTCCACGTGGAGTTTAAAAGAGAGATGTGAATCGATCAGGATACCCAGATATTTATAGGAATCAACAAACTCAATAGGGACACCATTTGAAGATAAAATCAGAGGAGGATCTGCTGGAACCGCCTTCCTATTTGAAAAAAACATCCCTTTTGTTTTATCAGCATTTAGGACAAGTTTGAGACGGAACAAATCTGACTGGATGATGTCAAAAGCGGATTGTAGTAACTGGAAAGCCTTAGCTACTGTTTTAGCTCGGCAATAAACAACTGTATCATCAGCATAGAAATGTAAGGATGCATCAGGGATGCAGTGACCTACATTAGCTATGTAGATTGTAAAGAGAGTTGGTCCTAAAACTGAGCCTTGTGGTACACCATTTTTAACTGTTAAATAGCTGGAAGAAGCACCGTTATGTTGAACACATTGCCTCCGATTGGAAAGATAGTTAGAAAACCAACCGATGGTGTGATCAGAGAAACCGATTTCTGAGAGCTACATGCTTGGGTTTTCTACATAAAATTGTCATCCTTCTCGTGTTATTGCTCACACCGCAGCTTCCACTTACTTCATATCCAAACCTGCAGCTCCAAGACAGGTGTGTAACGAGGGGCAAAACATGCTCTCTCTCACTCTCTCTCTTTCACTCACACACACACACACCCATGCACACACACACACACACATGTGCACGCTCAATGCCACACAAATCCAAGTTAAAGGACAAAACCAGCGTGCCTGCTGGTGTCTTGTCTTGCTCAGCTTTCTCTCTTCCCTTGTATTGTTGTCTCTGTCACATGCAGAGGTGGAAAGAAGGGAAGACTGGAGAAAAAAGTATTCTCCCCACCCTCCTTCTCTCCTCCCGCTTAACTAATGTTTTACCTTTTCTCTACAGCTTTCAACTATACCTTTCCCCCCGACTTCCGGAGGAGAAAAGACATTTGCATGTAGGAAAAAGATCATCATTTAATTTACCTCACAGCTGTGATCACTTACAGCCAGAGGCCCTCTTTTCCTCTGTATCAGACCAGAAGGGAAGAGAAAAAGAGGGATGTAAGGAGGGAGGGGGGATGTAGTAGTCCTACAGTAGTTCTTTTTTCCACCTTGTTGATGTCCATTTTCCATTCAGAAAACAAATCCTCTCTGTTCTTCTGCTTGCATGCAAAAACAAAAAGACGAAAAAAATCAACATTTGCAGCTCTCTTTCTCTGTCCTCTTCCTGTCCCTCTCATGCAGGACAACGTCTTTCACACTGACCTCAGAACCAGGAGAGACCTGCAGAGTGGGAGAGAAGACAGGGCCACAGAAACATTGCTACATGATGTGCTTTGGCTTATAGAGGCTACATTTAATCTCTGCTGGCTCC
>JBBPBX010041036.1:11636-29065 GCA_038048925.1 Garcialebias charrua
TGCGTGCTGCCTCACTGCTGGCTGTCTGCTGTGTTCTCCTGGGCTAAAAGTTGAGCTAACAACAAGTTAACAACAAGTTAAAGCTGGATTTTGGATAAGAGTCGACAGATTTGACACCAAGTGGGACTTTCTTCATCTAACAAGCTGCACACCAGACGCTGAGTGGACTGTGGACCAGAACCGCTGAGTGGACTGTGGACCAGAACCGAGTGACGATGATGTCGGACTTTCCTCCGTGATAAACAGCTGACTTACAGCAGGTAAATCAACGTTCTTAATATAATGTTTGCTTGTGTTTACTTTGATCACACAACAACTGAGTTTTTATTTATTTATTTATTTATTTCTGCCAGGTGGAGAAGCTGTCGTTCCAACAAACAGGCAGACGGTTCTGATGGGTCCAGATGAACACACAGCAAGAGTCCAGTTCATTAACGTAGTTACAGTTCGGTTCACGTGTTTTAATAGTGTGTTCAGTTTAATTCTCAGTGTTTGTGTTACGTAAAGTTTGTGGTGCTGAATAAATAAATAAATAAAAAATAAACCTGGTGTCTTCATTTTCACAGCACGTTACGCACTGTTTAAAAAATGTAACGAGTCCAGATAGATACTGTAGTTCAGATAAATTTAAACATCTCCCACGCCAACATAAATACTGTTTATTATTGTTAAACTGTTATATTTTGCAGCGTGACACGTGAAATGTCCGCATGCCCACTGTCCATGCGTGCGAGCTGCGCGCATGTGGTTGACACAAAAGATCAGCAGGAGATGTTTACATTATCAACGGGGGGTCAGCGAAAAAGTTCCACCTTGAGAGGTAGATCAGAAAAGTATCGGATGCAAAGAGGGGGGCCAGTGAACTCGTGTCAACGATAAGCAAAGAGGCAAAGAGAAAGTAGCGGTTCCACTCAAAATACGCGCCGTGTAAACAGGGCCTAAGACAAGAGCCTTGTGGTACACCATTGTTAACAGTAAGATAACTGGAGGAAATACCATTATGTTGAACACATTGCCTCCAATCTGAAAGATAGTTAGAGAACCAACCAATGGTATGATCTGAGAAATCAATTCCTGTGAGCTTATGACACAAAATGTTATGATCCACAGTGTCAAAAGCTTTAGACAGTCTTAAAAAAGTTCAGGTCTCTCTTGTAAATGAGTCCCTGAGGCTCAATGAGACTAACCTGTATAAATAAAGGTTGAATAAAGCGCAGCACAATAATTCTTAGCATCCAATGCTTCAACAACATCATTCAGAACCTTCAGAGAAGCAGTTGTTGTGCTGTGTTGTTTCCTGAAACCAGATTGATGGAGAGGTAAGATGTTAAATGAGTCCAGATCATTTTTGATTTGAGAGTTTATCAGTTTTTCTAGAACCTTGGCTAAGATGCAGAGTTTAGAGATCGGTCGATAATTGTTCAGTGAGGTGGGGTCACCTCCCTTCAGCAAAGGAAGAACAAAGGCTGTTTTTGTGGTACACCATTGTTGACAGTTAAATAACTGGGGGAAGTACCGTTATGTTGAACATACAGTATTGCCTCTGATCTGAAAGACAGAGAATCAACCAATGGTGTGATCAGAGAAACTGATTTCTGAGAGCTCAAGCCCGAGATACACTGAAGCAGACTCCGTATACGCGCGTATACAGAGCCGCTGCTACACTCGGCTTTCGTTCTCGCGTAGATTCTCGTGTTTTCGCTCCAAATTCTAACGTCATTTCCTCCGTACCGTCACTTCCGATCGTCACTTCCGCTAGTTTTTCGCTCCAAACGCTCGCGTTCTCCTTGTTGTAATATGAGCAGCTGAGCACGGAGTGCTTTTCCTGCAGCCCACAGCCCACCACAGCCCACCAGGGAATATATAAAACATCGCGCACCCAGGTAGGACCTGAATTCATTCATTTCAATCATCGAGTGAACAGAGGAAGAAGCGGTTACTTGACTTTAGGCAAAAAAACAAAAGAAAAGGCCCGATCAGCGATAAAAAAGAGGAATTTATTTCATTTGTGTAACATACAAAACAGTCCGGCGCCGGGGAAGTTTAAGGCCGAGATACAGTGAAGCAGCCGCTCCGTATACGCGCGTATACGCGCGTATACGGAGCGGCTGCTTCACTTCAGCTGACTTCAGCTCAGACGTTCTCCTTGTTGTAATATGAGCTGCTGCACACGAAGGGGACAACTGAGCACGCTGATTGGTCACTTGCTGACACGCCTACTGAATTGATTGACAGCGCTCAGTCAGCTGAATGTGAAACCTAGTTGAAAGTGAAACCTTTAACATGAGCAGCTCGCTCAGACTTCTGCGGTGTTCTGATGCGCTGTTTCTACTATATATGTTATAAAAAGTTCTCTCAGAAATAAAAATAATAACAGGGAGCGCTTTTCCTGCAGCACACAGCCCACCAGGGGATATTAAAACATCGCGCACCAAGGTAGGACCTGAATTCATTCATTTCAATCATCGAGTGAACGGAGGAAGAAGCGGTTACTTGACTTTAGGCAAAAAAACAAAAGAAAAGGCCCGATCAGCGATAAAGAAGGGGAATTTATTTCATTTGTGTAACATACAAAACAGTCCGGCGCCGGGAAGTTTATGGTCAGACACCGCGTATCGCGCACGCGGATCGCGTATGCGTAGTAAAAAAATACCTTTGCGCGTACTTGCCCTGAGGGGCTACGCGGGGCTACGCTGCGTACGGGGCGTACGTACGCTGCGTATTGGCGTATCGTGAGGACGCTCGAGTGTATCTCGCCCTTTAGATCAGACACCGCGTATCGCGCACGCGGATCGCGTATGCGTAGTAAAAAAATACCTTTGCGCGTACTTGCCCTGCGGGGCTACGCTGCGTACGGGGCGTACGTACGCTGCGTATTGGCGTATCGTGAGGACGCTCGAGTGTATCTCGCCCTTTATGATACAAGATGTTATGATCCACAGTGTCAAAAGCTTTAGACAGGTCTAAGAAAAGTGCAGCACAATAATCCTTAGCAACCATAATAGCGTCCAAATAAGATAGATGCAGCCACACAGAAAAATAGGTCGGTACTGTATCTCACTTATTTTTCAAGTCATTGTGCTCACAACATGCACAGAGGCATGGTTTTTCCAACCCCCCCCCCCCCGATTCGTGACAGGCAACAAGAAACCTTCCCTGAAGGAATCCTCATCAACGACCTTTCAGGCCATAAAAATCATCTTGTGACGAGTAATGCTTGTAGCCATTCTTATCAAACGTAGCACAAAACATTATTGAAGACTCAGCTACCACCACATGTGCTTACTGTACCTGAGTTCTCCTATGTAGTGAAGACACTTCAGGTATCTCAGACTTTTGTCCAAAAAGTCTACTTGATTAAATGTCTCGTCAAGACCATCCATCCATAGCTTGGTCCCCTGCAGGTGCTAAAAAACAAAAATACTCATCAGTGTTGTTTATCAGAATCAGAGTCAGAGAGTCTTTATTGTCATTTGCACCGCATGTGGTACATGAGATGAAAACGAGATTATGTACACGAGGTCCCAGTTACATCCAACAACAAATGAAAGAGAAAAACAGTAATAACATCGAGAACTAACTAAGAAAAACATCAACTAGTAATACACTAAGCCTAATATAGTGGGAATAAACAGCAGCACGAACATGAGTTTGTATGAGCAGATGGTCAAGATGGTCACAGATGAACACAGATGAACACAGATGAACACAGCAACAAGAAAACAGATCAGCATCAGCATGATGTGATATTTTGCAGTGTTTATTTTTTATTTTATTTTTATTTATTCATGAGTCTAACAGCCTCAGGGTAGAAGCTGTTCCTCAGTCTAGTGGTTCTACATTTGATGCTCCTCAACCTCCGTCCTGAGGGGAGTGGGGCAAAGAGTGAGTGTGCTGGGTGAGTGAGGTCTTTCATGATGCAGGTGGCTCTTTTCCTGCATCTGGAGGTGTAAATGTCTGTGATGGTGGGGAGACTGAATATCAGTCAGAGAATCTTTATTGTCATTTGCACCGCATGTGGTACATGTGATGAAACGAGATTATGTACACATGGTCCCAGTTACATCCAACAACAAATGTAAGAGAAAAACAGTAATAACATCTAGAATATAACTAAGAAAAACATCAACTAGAAATACACTAAACACTAATGTAATAGAAAAACATTATAGCAGCATGAACATGAGTCTGTATGAGCAGATGGTCACAGATGAACACAGCAACAAGAAAACAGATCAGCAGCAACATGATGTGATATTTCACAGTGATTATTCTGGTTAGATATTCATGAGTCTAACAGCCTCAGGGTAGAAGATGTTCCTCAGTCTAGTGGTTCTACACTTAAGCTAGGTTTATACTAGTGTCTCACGTCTTTTACCCCCCGTTGAGTGAACCCAGCGATGATGCAATTGCGTGTGTGTCACCGACCGCATTGAGTGTTTATACTTGGCAAGACGTGGGGGATAAATTATAATAAATCCCTCCCTCTTCCCTCCCTCTTCCAACTTTTTTATTTTTTTATTGAATTTATTCATTTCAAATTGTAAAAACACAAGAAAATTATACCATACCATACCATTTTATTTATAAAGCACTTTAAACAGGAACAAGTCCACACCAAAGTGCTGGACAAACAAACACGCAACAGGCAACACAGACAATGAAGTACAACACGAAAAACATAAAAACATTGCAGATCATAAATCAAACGATCCAATACAAATCAGCTGGCATTGAAAGCGATGGAGTAGTAGTGAGTTTTTAACCGGGATTTGAAAACCGAGAGGGAGGGGGCCTGTTTGATGAGCAGCGGTAACTCGTTCCAGAGTCTTGGTCCTGCTACAGAGAACGCCCTGTCACCCCTGCGCTTAAGGCGAGTTTCTGGAACTATTAAGAGTACCTGATCCTCTGACCTCAAAGCACGTGGAGGGACATATGGGTGTATCAGATCCGAGAGATAGGCGGGGGCGAGACTGTTCAGCGATTTGTAGACATACATGAGAATTTTGAATTGGATTCGAAGATGAACCGGTAGCCAGTGAAGGGAGGCCAAGACTGGTGTAATGTGCTCTCTTTTGCGTGTGCTGGTTAAAAATCGGGCAGCTGCGTTCTGAACCAGTTGTAATCGTGCAATGGTGGCTTGACTGACGCCAAACAGAAGTGAATTGCAGTAATCAAGCCTAGATGTAATGAATGCGTGAATCACTGTCTCCAGGTGCTTTTTGGATAATATGGGCTTCAGCTTAGACAGACGCCTCAGCTGGAAAAAACAGGATTTGACGATCATGTTTACATGACTGTTGAGTTTCATGGAAGGATCCATTATCACTCCCAGATTTTTGACTTTTTGTTTTTCGGACAGGGGTAGAGCAGACAGGTCAATTATTTACAAAACCACATTATAAAACAAAACAATACATGAAATGAAAGGAGGCAGAAGAAAAAAATCTCATTATTTCTGCCCCTTCTTCAAACAAAATTAACAATCAATTCAAATAGCAATCACATATATAAAAAATACAAGATATTAAATGATTTCTCACACAAAACCAAAGCAAAAGCTCTCTTCTGTAAAATAAAAATAGGCTTTAGTTACAGTTTTGCACGCTGTACCCGTATAACCGTATTATAAAAAATAAAAAAACTCAACCATGATTCGAACTCACGTCCTTTGGAGTTGCAGCGCAACATTTTTACCACTCGACCACCACGGCTCGTTGTCTAACAGCGGAGTTTGCTTTCTTTTAAAGGGTGCATGCAGGCGCGCACATGCTTTGGTGTGTGTGTGTGTGTGTTGGGTGCAATGCGCAAAGTGTGCTGAGGCGCACGGTTTGCGTGCGCGCGCACAAACAGACAAGTTTCTCTTCAAATGTCTGTCAAAGCAAAAACAAAAAACGCCCACAAACTTTGAACCAATCACACGCTGCGAGCCGCATCGTCGGCTTCTCGGAGTTCTGCTATGGGGCTGTGTACACGACGCGCTTGCACCGGGGGATCACAGCGGGTGTGCGGCCAAAAGTTGCGCAATGTTTGCTCACTCAACGGGGGGTAAAAGACATCTGACAGGCCGTCTTGCCGAGTATAACAAGGCCTTAAATGCTCCTTAACCGCCGTCCTGAAGGGAGTGGGGCTAAGAGTGTGTGTGCTGGGTGAGTGGAGTCCTTCATGATGCAGGTGACCCTCTTCCTGCATCTGGAGGTGTAGATGTCTGTGATGGTGGGGAGACTGACTCCAACATCTTCTGTGCAGCCTTCACCACTCTCTGCAGAGCTTTTCTTTCTGCAGCTGTGCAGCCTCCATGCCACACGTTGATGCTGGAGCACAGGACATTAACAGTGTACGAGTATAATCAGAATCAAGTTTCTTTATTTGTCATTCGCACCACATGTGGTACATGTGGTGGAGCAAAATTTTGTACACAAGGTCCCAGTTACATCCAACAATAAAATGTAAAAAATAAACAAAAAACAACTGTAATAAGATCTAAGATATGAACTAAGAAAGACATCAACTAAAAATACACTAAGCACTAATAGCATAAAAAACAAAAACAATATGCCTAACATGAGTCTGTTTGAGCAATAAGTATGAATGAACAATCATTATCAGCTTTCTTTAAGCACTCATTTAAATACAGACATAACTCTGATACAGCTGTGATGTTGGATGTTTTGATGTATGAATATATTGATTAGCAAATAGCATAAACTGTATTCACAATAAAACACAGTAGAGAGCTACCTGAGAGCCGCTATTACACAATGATCACTAAAAATGTCAGTGAATACACCTGTACCAGGGAATTTGTAAGGCGTATTTGTTAGAAACAGGTCTAAGATGGAAGATTATTCAGGACAGTTTTTGTTTGGTCTAGTGGAAGAGTGAATAAGTTAGGTTAGATTGAGTGATAGGCAACATTCCTTGAATTTATCACAGAGGGGGGTCGACTTATCCCAGTCAATGTTGAAATCTTCTGCCAAAAAAAAAAAAACTTTAAATTTTAAATTTCCTATGAATTCTGTCAGGGAGGACAGAGCCTCAGGTGTTGCGGAGGGGGGACGATAACAACCCACTACAGATAAGATCTGGCCTCCATTCAAAGTGATGTTCACAGCTAAGGCCTTAAACTGGTTTGGGATTGTTTTAGCAGACAAGACTAGAAACCAGAGAATCTTTGATATAAATAGCGACTCCACCCCCCCCCCCCTTTTTTTACGGTCACAGCGATAGATATTAAATCCATTGATTACCAGATCCTCATTCAGAACAGATTTGTTGAGTCAAGTTTCAGAGATGAAGATTACAACTGCCTCAGAAGAACTGACCAGAATTATCAAGACAAAGCTTTTTCAGAAGGCTACAGGTGTTTACATGCAGAAAATGAAGACGAGACATGTTTTTAAAGTCATTTGGTGTACTGTAGTTAGTGGGCGGTCCAGGGTTGGGCTGAATCCCGGAGAGCAGTAACAACATTATTATTAGACATTTTCTTGAATTCTTTGTCACTGATGTGTAATTACAGGAGTTAATAGTGTGACAATTTGCCCCCATAATAGAACCATGAGAAACATTAATGAAGACGTGATCATTCAGAACCCAAAAACAGTGAAAGGTGCAGTGATGGGCAGATCCACATGTGTTAACAAGATTCAGTGATTCCAGATAGTCTGAGATCTGAAAATAATGACAATGTTGTGAATGGTGCAGAAAAGTCTCAGACCAAAAAGCATCACAAATTAAATGAGCAAATAAATCAGATGAGGTGGCCCAACTGCAGTTTGAGTTGGGCTGAGGGGGCTGTAGGCCCCCCTGCGAAGATGAATGGATACGCCCATGGGAAACAGAAGCTGGGTCCAGAATCAACAGGTAGAAACAGATCATTTGCAACAAATAGCAGAGCGAGCCTGGCTCCGGCGCTCCACAGCAAGAGAGGTCACCTCCGGGAAAAAAAGGCGAGGCTGACCAGAGAGGCTGAAGTCGTCACTGGCCCAGTTCTGCTCCGGTTCGGTTCTGGCAGCCGCTTCAAAGCAACAGAGCATCTCTTTCAGGTGAACACAGCTATTCCCACGGAGGTGGACAGTCCTTCGTTTAAAGGTAATGGGCCACTCAGAGGTTGAGATTGGCTCTATTGAAGACGAAGTCCCCCACAGCCAACTCGGTTCGGTTCTGGTCCGGTTCGGGGACACAGATACACTTCCCCCACACCAAATGAAGACACCACGAGGCCAGTTCAACAGAAAGCAGTGAAAAGGTCAGCAAAACCCCAAATTGCAACGTTTATTTTCTAAACATAACGTCCCAGTGGCTTTTAAAGCCCAAAATACTGGTTCATCATGCTGTGTTTGTGGACGACTCTGCAGCAGCAGCTCTCTGCAGCAGACAACACGTCTAACGTGAACGCGCTGGAAACTACGTCACTGGTAGTGGTACTGGTTGTGCTGTGTAGGTGCTGTATCACTCAGTTCAGTTTCTCAGCCTGCTTGCTTTGTGGTTTTCACAGGGAAGTTGATGAGAGAGAGAGAGCTGCAAACAGCGATGTCTACAAGCCTGCTGGAACCTACAAAAGGAGAAGGAGCTTTGAGAGCCTGCTCTTATGAGCCATTTAAATACTGTAAGAGATTCTGCTCCGACAACTAAGCTGAACTTGGACCTGTTGTGCTTTGAGTATTCTCCTATTAATCAAGTGGAATGGATTTGTTCACAAAGAAATGCAAACAGTGCTGGGTGAACTAATATTTCATGGTAAATGTGTGGGAGGTCCAAACAATTTTTATTTTATATAGGAATGTTTCTGTTCAATTATTATTTTATATAGGAATGTTTCTGTTAAATTGTTATTTTATATATGAATGTTTCTGTTCAATTATTATTTTATATATGAATGTTTCTGTTCAATTATTATTTTATATATGAATGTTTCTGTTCAATTATTATTTTATATATGAATGTTTCTGTTCAATTATTATTTTATATATGAATGTTTCTGTTCAATTATTATTTTATATATGAATGTTTCTGTTCAATTATTATTTTATATATGAATGTTTCTGTTCAATTATTATTTTATATATGAATGTTTCTGTTCAATTATTATTTTATATATGAATGTTTCTGTTCAATTATTATTTTATATATGAATGTTTCTGTTAAATTATTATTTTATATATGAATGTTTCTGTTCAATTATTATTTTATATATGAATGTTTCTGTTCAATTATTATTTTATATATGAATGTTTCTGTTCAATTATTATTTTATATATGAATGTTTCTGTTCAATTATTATTTTATATATGAATGTTTCTGTTCAATTATTATTTTATATATGAATGTTTCTGTTCAATTATTATTTTATATATGAATGTTTCTGTTCAATTATTATTTTATATATGAATGTTTCTGTTCAATTATTATTTTATATATGAATGTTTCTGTTCAATTATTATTTTATATATGAATGTTTCTGTTCAATTATTATTTTATATATGAATGTTTCTGTTCAATTATTATTTTATATATGAATGTTTCTGTTCAATTATTATTTTATATATGAATGTTTCTGTTCAATTATTATTTTATATATGAATGTTTCTGTTCAATTATTATTTTATATATGAATGTTTCTGTTCAATTATTATTTTATATATGAATGTTTCTGTTCAATTATTATTTTATATATGAATGTTTCTGTTCAATTATTATTTTATATATGAATGTTTCTGTTCAATTATTATTTTATATATGAATGTTTCTGTTCAATTATTATTTTATATATGAATGTTTCTGTTCAATTATTATTTTATATATGAATGTTTCTGTTCAATTATTATTTTATATATGAATGTTTCTGTTCAATTATTATTTTATATATGAATGTTTCTGTTCAATTATTATTTTATATATGAATGTTTCTGTTCAATTATTATTTTATATATGAATGTTTCTGTTCAATTATTATTTTATATATGAATGTTTCTGTTCAATTATTATTTTATATATGAATGTTTCTGTTCAATTATTATTTTATATATGAATGTTTCTGTTCAATTATTATTTTATATATGAATGTTTCTGTTCAATTATTATTTTATATATGAATGTTTCTGTTCAATTATTATTTTATATATGAATGTTTCTGTTCAATTATTATTTTATATATGAATGTTTCTGTTCAATTATTATTTTATATATGAATGTTTCTGTTCAATTATTATTTTATATATGAATGTTTCTGTTAAATTATTATTTTATATATGAATGTTTCTGTTAAATTATTATTTTATATATGAATGTTTCTGTTCAATTATTATTTTATATATGAATGTTTCTGTTCAATTATTATTTTATATATGAATGTTTCTGTTCAATTATTATTTTATATATGAATGTTTCTGTTCAATTATTATTTTATATATGAATGTTTCTGTTCAATTATTATTTTATATATGAATGTTTCTGTTCAATTATTATTTTATATATGAATGTTTCTGTTCAATTATTATTTTATATATGAATGTTTCTGTTAAATTATTATTTTATATATGAATGTTTCTGTTCAATTATTATTTTATATATGAATGTTTCTGTTAAATTATTATTTTATACATGAATGTTTCTGTTAAATTATTATTTTATACATGAATGTTTCTGTTAAATTATTATTTTATATATGAATGTTTCTGTTCAATTATTATTTTATATATGAATGTTTCTGTTCAATTATTATTTTATATATGAATGTTTCTGTTCAATTATTATTTTATATATGAATGTTTCTGTTCAATTATTATTTTATATATGAATGTTTCTGTTCAATTATTATTTTATATATGAATGTTTCTGTTCAATTATTATTTTATATATGAATGTTTCTGTTACAATTATTATTTTATATATGAATGTTTCTGTTAAATTATTATTTTATATATGAATGTTTCTGTTAAATTATTATTTTATATATGAATGTTTCTGTTAAATTATTATTTTATATATGAATGTTTCTGTTAAATTATTATTTTATATATGAATGTTTCTGTTCAATTATTATTTTATATATGAATGTTTCTGTTAAATTATTATTTTATATATGAATGTTTCTGTTCAATTATTATTTTATATATGAATGTTTCTGTTCAATTATTATTTTATATATGAATGTTTCTGTTCAATTATTATTTTATATATGAATGTTTCTGTTCAATTATTATTTTATATATGAATGTTTCTGTTCAATTATTATTTTATATATGAATGTTTCTGTTCAATTATTATTTTATATATGAATGTTTCTGTTAAATTATTATTTTATATATGAATGTTTCTGTTAATTATTTTATATATGAATGTTTCTGTTAAATTATTATTTTATATATGAATGTTTCTGTTCAATTATTATTTTATATATGAATGTTTCTGTTCAATTATTATTTTATATATGAATGTTTCTGTTCAATTATTATTTTATATATGAATGTTTCTGTTCAATTATTATTTTATATATGAATGTTTCTGTTCAATTATTATTTTATATATGAATGTTTCTGTTCAATTATTATTTTATATATGAATGTTTCTGTTCAATTATTATTTTATATATGAATGTTTCTGTTCAATTATTATTTTATATATGAATGTTTCTGTTCAATTATTATTTTATATATGAATGTTTCTGTTCAATTATTATTTTATATATGAATGTTTCTGTTCAATTATTATTTTATATATGAATGTTTCTGTTCAATTATTATTTTATATATGAATGTTTCTGTTATTATTTTATATATGAATGTTTCTGTTAAATTATTATTTTATATATGAATGTTTCTGTTCAATTATTATTTTATATATGAATGTTTCTGTTCAATTATTATTTTATATATGAATGTTTCTGTTCAATTATTATTTTATATATGAATGTTTCTGTTCAATTATTATTTTATATATGAATGTTTCTGTTCAATTATTATTTTATATATGAATGTTTCTGTTCAATTATTATTTTATATATGAATGTTTCTGTTCAATTATTATTTTATATATGAATGTTTCTGTTCAATTATTATTTTATATATGAATGTTTCTGTTCAATTATTATTTTATATATGAATGTTTCTGTTCAATTATTATTTTATATATGAATGTTTCTGTTCAATTATTATTTTATATATGAATGTTTCTGTTAAATTATTATTTTATATATGAATGTTTCTGTTCAATTATTATTTTATATATGAATGTTTCTGTTCAGTGTCCTGAGACAATTGTGTTGTGACTTGTAGCTATAGAAATGAACTGAATTGAATAGATCATGCTTAAAAGGAACAAACCACAGCTCAAGACAGTATCTGTGTGGTCCGAGGACAGTATTGAGACTCTAAAGGGCTCTTTTTTATGCACAAACTGGGACATTTTTAACAAACTGGAAATTAATCTTGCTGTTGAAACAATAACCGATTACATAAAGTTCTGTGTTGATTGTGTGGTTCCAAAAAAGGTGGTTAAAGTATATCCAAATAACAAACCTTATATAAATAAAGAAGTTAAGAACTGTATTAACCGCAAGAAAATAGCTTTTAAAAAACAGGACTATACAGGGTTGAAAATAGTGCAAAAAGAACTCGACCAAAGACTGAGAGAAGCTAGGAACAAACATAGGGACATTATGGAGAAGAACTTTGCATTGAAGGATCCAAAAAAGTTATGGGACTCTATGAAAACAGCAGTCAATATGACTACAAAGAGAAAGTGTCTCATCACAGATGATGATCTTAAAAAAGCTAATGAGCTCAACAATTTTTTTATGAGGTTTGAAACACAAGATCCTACTTCAAAGTGTGATGAAGTTCTTCAGTCCATTGATCTTGATGATTCCTGTACCAAACTGGAAGTTAATCCTTACAAAATTCAGGCGCTGTTTAGTGGAGTTAGTAAAAATAAATCTGCTGGTCCTGATGGTATTTCTGCCTTTCTTTTAAAAACCTGTGCTGAAGAGCTCACTCCAGTCTGGTGCCCTATTTTTCAGCAATCACTTGACCAACATACGGTTCCTTCTTTTTGGAAGAAGTCAATTATTATTCCGATCCCCAAGAAATCAAGTCCATCTGAGAATAATGACTATAGACCAGTGGCACTAACATCAATAGTTATGAAGTGTTTTGAGAAATATGTTGCGTCCCTGTTGAAATCAGAGATAAACCCTGGTCTTGATCCTTTCCAGTTTGCTTACAGACAGAGACGGGGTACAGATGATGCTATTAATGGCATCACACACCTAACTCTTAAACATCTTGAAAACCCAAAGGCCTACGCCCGTCTTCTGTTTATAGATTTTAGCTCTGCTTTTAATACCGTACAGCCTCACCTGCTTATTAAGAAATTACAGCAGATGAATCTTAACCCTCTTCTTATTAAATGGTTTTATTCTTTTTTAACAAAAAGATCACAGCTTGTTAGAGTCAATAAAACCTTATCAGAGCCAAGGTCCATCAGCACTGGGGTTCCCCAGGGCTGCGTTACCTCTCCTGTCCTCTTCACCATTTACACAAATGATTGCATCAGCAGCTGCCCCGGGAATTATGTTTTTAAATTCTCTGATGACACTGCTATTCTCAGCTTGCTGCATGAGGATATTCATTCATTCATTCAACCTTTATTTAGTCAGGTAAATCTTTTGAACCTCATGGGCTCATTTACGAAAGCGACCTGCTAAAACTAAAGAACAATGAACAGCAGTGATAGAATTTCATTAAACAATAAACAAACAAACAATAAACAATAGAAAACAAAAAGAGAGAAAAAAACAAAATATATAATATTTTTTTTTTTTTTTTTTTTTTTAACAAAGTATCAAAAAACTAGCAAAACATTATAAGGTAGACGTATAAAATCAAAGACAGGAACAAATCTGCATTGGTTTTTGCCAGGATTCCAACAGATTCTGAAAACCATTTAGAGAAGTCAAGGTCGAGAGCTTCAGATCTTTTTGTAAGATATTCCATGAAGCAGGAGCAGAGTAGGAGAAGGCCCTTTTTCCAAGTTCAGTCCTCACTGACGGAACACTGCAGGTAATCATGTCCTGAGAGCGCACGCTGTAGCTGCACTCACGCAAAGACATGTAGGAGGAGATGTATGAGGGCAGCAGACCAAGAAGTGATTTAAAGATGAAAACCGATATGGACTCCTCATCATATTTTAATGAGGTTCAATCATTTGTTCAATGGTGTGATGACCACCACCTTATTATTAATGCCAGGAAAACAGAAGAGATGCTGATTGACCCCAAGTCTTTGGGTGACAATCTCCCACTTTTTATTCACAACCAGAAAATAAACCAGGTCTGTTCTTACAGATATCTGGGTGTCCACCTAGATAATCTGTTCAAGTGGGAAATTCATGTTAACATGTTGTGCTCCCGTCTACAGCAGAGACTGTACTTTTTACGCAGACTCAGAGTCTTTGGGGTTAACAAGAAGCTCATGTTTTTATTCTATCAGGCCGTACTGGAAAGCATCATTAGGTTTGGGATGTCAGCGTGGTATGGCAATCTTTCTGTGCAACTTAAATCTAAACTTCATCGTATGGTACAAACTGCAATGAAGGTGATAGGAAGAACTGATAACTTCTCCCTGCAGTCTATCTATGATGAGTCTGTCCTCAGACTAGCACGGAGGGTACTGTCTGACCCCGCTCACATCCTGAACTCACAATACGAACTGTTACCATCTGGCAAACGGTTTAGAGTCCCTGCTTTTAGACTTAACCGATTTAAAAATTCTTTTATCCCCACATCGATCAGATTGTTAAATAAAGTAGGTATATAGTAAGTTTTCCATGATGCTGCTGATGCTCTGGTCTGATTGTTGTTTCATTTACTACTGGATGTATGTGGGAATGTGCAATATGTGTTTTTATTGAGCATTGAATTGTCTTATTGAGCAATGTGTGTTTTTAAAAGCAATGTGTTTTTAACTGAGCAATAGGTTTTTATTTTATATGCTTTTAAATTTGTATTGTGTTCATGTGACTGTATTGTTGGCAGAAGTGTTGTTTAGCGTACGATGTCCAAGACAAATTTCCCCTTGGGGACAATAAAGTATATATCTATCTATCTATCTATCTATCAAGTAATAGATTCAAGGCCGTGAGATGATTTTAGTTTGGCCCACAAATAATAATATATATTATGTATAAGAAGTGACTGACAGATATTCTTTATATATTCCATGAATACTAGAACACAGCAGGAAGCTGAGTGCATGATGTGTACCTCCTGCAGAGTGCTGGAGACATGATGTTGTCTCTGCAGCAGCTCCTCCAGAGAACATTGAACCTCTTCTGCTTCAGACAGAGACGACGAAACCTTCGGAGGCACCGAGCTGCACACAGTCAGGACCTGAAAGACAAAACACAAAGAGCAGTGGGCGGAGTCAGTGCAGTCTGATGGTACAAAATGAAAAGACCAGAGGGACGGTTCAGAGGGACGGCTCTGGTAAGGTGATTCAATTTCTGAAGGTAAATCTGGGGACAATTCCAGCTCAGAGACTAAAAACAATAAAATTTTATCAAGATGAAATAAAAATGAGAACACTTGCTTTGGTTTGGTTTTTTTTTTTTTGAATGTCCAGAGGACCAGACTTAGCTTTTTTTGGATTTTTCTACCTGGATTATTGAGCAGCATCAGGGTAAAAATGAGAACAGTTACAGTTTCATTTATATTTACATATTTATTCATGTTTAAACAATAAAATGAAATATAACAGCAGGAGTGTGTCTCTCCAAAGTTAACATGTCCTAAGAGTAATAAACTGAATAAAGTAATAAAATTAATAAAGTAATAAAATTAATCAAGTAATAAAATGAATAAAGTAAAAAGTTGAATAGAGTAAAAAAAATGAAGTAATAAAATGAATAAAGTAAAAAAATGAATAAAGTAATAAAATGAATAAAGTAATAAAATGAATAAAGTAATACAATGAAAGTAAAAAAAAGAATAAAGTAATAAAATGAATAAAGTAATAAATGAATAAAGTAATAAAATGGATAAAGTAATCAAATGGATAAAGTAATAAAATGGATAAAGTACATGTAATAAAAATATATAGTAATAGTAGTAACAGAAACAGAGTACTAAAACTGGGGGGAGGGTCAAGGGTATATACCAGTAAGAGATTTTTCAATGCGTTTCTGTTCCTTTTCCTTCCCTTCTGTCCTTGTGGGGATGTGTTCGGCCCGATGCTGTAAGGTTCTGATGACAGAAAGTTTGTGCTCCAGTGGATGGTGAGAGTCAAACAGAAGATACTGGTCTGTGTGGGTTGGTTTTCTGTAAACTTCAATGTTGAGACTGTCCTCTCCCTCCATATGCACCAAACAGTCCAGAAAAGGCAGCTTGTTGTTGTTTGCATCCTCTCTGGTGAACTTGTTGTTGTTATCAACCAAGGTAATGTGTCTGGTGAACGCTTCTACTTCCTTACTTCCTTGTATGTATGTATAAGTATGTCCTTTATGTCAATGCCTGCTGACAAATGTTGCAAATTAATTTCCCTACGGGGACAAATAAATCTATATCTATCTATCTATCTTGGTTTGGTTTTGGACCCAGGTATCATCCACATATCAGAACCAATGTCTTGGCGCTTTTCCCTCATAGGAGTTTAGGGCTCTCTGTTCCACTTCCTCCATGTAGAGGTTTGCAACAATGAGTGACACTGGAGATCCCATGGCACAGCCGTGCTTCTGTCTGTAAAAACTGTCATTGAACTTGAAATAAGTGGTGGAGAGGCAGAGATCCAGCAGGGTGCAGATGTGGTCTGAGACAGAGATCCAGCAGGGTGCAGATGTGATCTGAGACAGAGATCCAGCAGGGTGCAGATGTGATCTGAGACAGAGATCCAGCAGGGTGCAGATGTGATCTGAGACAGAGATCCAGCAGGGTGCAGATGTGATCTGAGACAGAGATCCAGCAGGGTGCAGATGTGATCTGAGACAGAGATCCAGCAGGGTGCAGATGTGATCTGAGACAGAGATCCAGCAGGGTGCAGATGTGATCTGAGACAGAGATCCAGCAGGGTGCAGATGTGATCTGAGACAGAGATCCAGCAGGGTGCAGATGTGATCTGAGACAGAGATCCAGCAGGGTGCAGATGTGGTCTGAGACAGAGATCCAGCAGGGTGCAGATGTGATCTGGGGTGAAGTTGGTCCTTTTGTCATTGTCTTGTAGAAGTTGTTTTTTGACAGTTTCTAGTGCTTCAGATATGCATGTGAAAAGAGAAGTCACATCATAAGATACAAGAGTTTCTCCAGGGTCAGCTTTAGATGTTGAACTTCTTCCACTTGTTTCATCATCACTCAAACAACTGTCTCTTCACACTGATGTGGTTAGAGAAGTAGATGAACCTGACGCTCAGCTCACAGGAAGAACTTCTGTACTCTC
>JBBPBX010041037.1:3978-29065 GCA_038048925.1 Garcialebias charrua
ATATATATATTTTTTTTTTTTAAAGTGTTTATCTTGCTAAATTTTAAAGAAAATGCTGCGGTCCCACCCGTGCGGGTGCACGTAGCAAAACTACTTTTTAAATCCAGCTGATTTGACAATTACGTGCATTTATTAAGGAAAAGTTCAGCTAAGACACATCTTTGCTATAATTTTCAGCAAACAAATAATTGTTTTTACCATGTTAATATTGTTAAAGCTCCCGTGTGGCAGCCATTTGCAGCAGGGCAAACCTCCGGCCCACATTTCGGGTTGTCAGCGGTGACGCGTAACATACGCGACGCGTCAGCGGTGACGCATAATAGATGCGACTTATACGGCGGTGCAACATGTTTATGGATTTTTCCAATTTATTGGACATGATTGGACAATGCGACTTATAGGGAGGTACGACTTATCGGTTGGAAAATACGGTAGTTTAGTCCATGAGTGATTGCCAACATTCCAGTTTTTCTTTTTACAAACCAGTAAAAACAACGATACGCATGATTTCTAAACACTTTACCGTGTTTCAGTCAGATGAAAAGTAGTCCATAAAATGAGATTACTAAAGTCAACTAAAGTTTCTATGTCGTTCTTTTGTCTGTGGTGTTATTTGCAGACAGTTTCAGGCACAAATTCCCTAAAATAAGTTTTTTTTTTACCTCAGGCAACCAGATGGGCACCCGATGAAGACACGAAGCGCTCCTGTCAGAGCAAAGGCAAATCGGAGGTAGCAGACATGGTTTCTGTTCTCTTTGGGTGACCTTGTTCCCACCCTGTGTGACTCCTTTTCCGCAGGACGAATGTCAGAACTATATCCGTGTGTTGCTGATTAGCGGGACAACGCTCTTCACGTGTGGGACCAACGCTTTTACGCCCGCCTGCGTAACCAGGCAGGTTGGTAACGCTCGCCACTGTCATAGTCTATGTCATAGTTGTCTGGTGTCTGTGTTTTCCCTGCTTGTGTTTAATTCAGCCTTCTGTTGTGTTTCAGCCTCTTATGTTTAATCCAGCTCTCTGTTTTCCCTGCTTGTGTTTAATTCAGCCTTCTGTTGTGTTTCAGCCTCTTATGTTTAATTCAGCTTTCTGTATTTCCTCTGCTTGTGTTCAGCCCCAGTGTCACCTGTGTCTCATGTTAATCACCACAGGTGGATGTCGTGTCTAATCAGTGTTGTGTGTATATATTCAGCTGCCCTCCGTCTTGTCTTTATCTCAGGATTGTCCTTCTTGGTGTCGTATTCTGCCCTTCGTCTCTAGTTATCCGTCTCTAGTTGTTCGTCTCTAGTTATCCATCTCTAGTTGTCCGTCTCTAGTTGTCCGTCTCTAGTTGTCCGTCTCTAGTTGTCCGTCTCTAGTTATCCGCCTCCAGTTATTTAGTGAGCTTGCTGCCTCGACAGCCTTTGTTTTTGTAAATAAAGACTTTAGATTTTTCTCGCGCCTCCTCCTCCTGCATATGGGTTCAACCCTCCCTGACGGCGGAATACGATGACCACAGCCAGTTACAGCTCTCCTAACATGAACGTGCACCAAAAAAAGCTGATTAAGGCAATAAAGTCTGGTCTTGTTTTTTTGTGATTCCTTCTGTCAGATCTCCAACCTCAGTCAGGCGTTGGACACGGTGAACGGCGTCGCTCGATGTCCCTATGACCCGCGTCACAACTCCACCGCCATGGTGACGCAGAGGGGCGAGTTGTACGCCGCCACGGTGATCGACTTCTCTGGACGCGACCCGGTCATCTACAGGAGCCTGGGGAACATGCCGCCTCTGCGGACCGCTCAGTACAACTCCAAATGGCTCAACGGTTAACGAAGCTCCGGTGAATTGCTTGATCAACTTGGCGTTCGCTCAACCTCCGAACCTTTTCTTCTCGTTTTGTCCCCGCCAGAGCCTCATTTTGTGTCCGCCTACGAGATTGGCCAGTTCGCCTACTTCTTCCTGAGAGAAACCGCCGTGGAGAACGACTGCGGGAAGGTGGCGTTCTCCCGAGTGGCACGAGTCTGCAAGAACGACGTAGGGGGACGTTTTCTCCTGGAGGACACCTGGACCACCTTCGTGAAGGCTCGCCTCAACTGCTCGCGCTCGGGGGAAATCCCGTTTTACTACAACGAGCTGCAGAGCACCTTCCTTTTACCAGAGCAGGAACTCATTTACGGCGTCTTCACCACTAACGTGTGAGGGTGTTTTTTTTTTAATCCACGAAACATTTTACTGACGCAGCTGTTCTTGACTGAGGAGATACCGTAATTAACCGCCCTCCCTGACTCCAGGAACAGTTTGTCGGCTTCAGCAGTCTGTGCCTTCAACCTGAGCTCCATCACCGTGGCCTTCAATGGACCCTTTCGCTACCAAGAGAACCCCCGCACCGCGTGGCTTTCCACCCCGAACCCTCTACCCAATTTTCAGGTGAATCGCAGCTTTTGATTATCAGAAGACGCCCCACACTTGTGCTTTACATACGCTAAACACTAACAAGATATTTGTTTAACACTTCGGCATGAAAGGTGATGTGCATTTCTTCAGGGAACGCTAGTTTTTAATTCAGATATACATATTTATTTATTCATAACAAATTCAGACAAAGCTGGCTCAGCTCACACACAGGGGCACAACTACATATTTTTGAGGTGGATGCGAAAACATCAACGGCGCTCCCCCCTTTTTTTTTACCTGCCGCCTCATACAGCTTTCCTCCCTTAGTCATGCACTTAGAAAATACAGTAGCAATATTACAGATTTTTTTTGTTACATATTATATCAGGTGATCATTCCAATCATAAACAAATAGAGACGCTTTTGACGCCCCTTAAGTCCAGCGCCCCCATGCGGTGCATCCACAGCATAGCGCCCATTTGCGCCACTGACACCGACCTCAAATATTCATGTGGACAAGACAGAGCAGAGCTCTGTTTTCATGGGATGGGGGGATTTTATGGTCAATGGCTAAAGGGTCTTCTTTTAGACGTTTTGATCAAGTTAGACTTTTGACTGTAAACAAAGTTATATTTACAGACTGTAAAACCTGCGCAGTCCATGTGCGACTCAGAATTTACCATAGTTTTAAATATTTTGACATATCCTGCTTAAAACTCTAAACTGATTGGTGTGATTTATAATGGGAGGCTGAATAAAGACACATATTCAATGTTTCAAACTTCCATACACAGTCCGCTCATTCATTGAGAATGAGCGGATTTGATACCTGGACTATTGAGAATGAACTTTCTTGTTCCATACACAGTGTTTGGCAGAACCCAATTGATTTTACTTTTTACAAAAATATTTTATTTAACCTTTATTTCTACAGGTAGACTCACTGAGTCACAAGGACTCATTTTCAAAAGAGACATGTTTTAGACGGACAACAATATACAACAATAAAAAGCAATAAAAATGAAAGTAGTGTTTTGAAAACATTGCTAGTGTTAGGTGAGGGACCAGACAAAGCGCAGCCCACAAGACCCCTTATGATGAATAATATAAATGGAAACAATGTTCCCTCGCCCGGACGCGGGTCACCGGGGCCCCACTCTGGAGCCAGGCCCGGAGGAGGGGCACGTTGGCGAGCGCCTGGTGGCCGGGCTTTCACCCATGGAGCTCGGCCGGGCACAGCCCGAAGAGGAGACGTGGGTCCCCCTTCCCATGGGCTCACCACCTGTGGGAGGGGCCAAAGGGGTCGGGTGCATTGTGGAATGGGTGGTGGCCGAGGGCGGGGACCCTGGCGGTCTGATCCTCGGCTACAGAAGCTGGCCATTGGGACATGGAATGTCACCTCTCTGGTGGGGAAGGAGCCTGAGCTAGTGTGTGAGGTTGAGAGGTTCCGGCTAGAAATAGTCGGACTCACCTCAACGCATGGCTCTGGCTCTGGAACCAGTTTCCTTGAGAGGGGTTGGACACTCTTCCACTCTGGAGTTGCCCCTGGTGAGAGGCGCCGAGCAGGAGTGGGCATACTTGTTGCCCCCCATCTTGGTGCCTGTACGTTGGGGTTCACCCCGGTGAACGAGAGGGTAGCCTCCCTTCGCCTACGTGTGGGGGGACGGGCTCTGACTGTTGTTTGTGCCTATGCGCCAAACGGCAGCGCAGATTACCCACCCTTTTTGGAGTCCTTGGAGGGGGTATTGGAGGGTGCGCCTCCTGGGGACTCCCTTGTTCTGCTGGGGGACTTCAACGCTCACGTGGGCAATGACAGTGAGACCTGGAGGGGTGTGGTTGGGAGGAACGGCCCCCCTGATCTGAACCCGAGCGGTGTTCTGTTGTTGGACTTCTGTGCTCGTCATGGATTGTCCATAACAAACACCATGTTCAGGCATAAGGGTGTCCATGTGTGCTCTTGGCACCAGGACACCTTAGGTCGCAGTTCGATGATCGACTTTGTTGTCGTCTCATCTGATCTGCGGCCGCATGTCCTGGACACTCGGGTGAAGAGAGGGGCGGAGCTGTCAACTGACCACTACCTGGTGGTGAGTTGGCTCCGATGGTGGGGGAGGATGCCGGTCAGACCTGGCAGACCCAAACGTATTGTGAGGGTCTGCTGGGAACGTCTGGCAGAGTCTCCCGTAAGACGGAGCTTTAACTCCCACCTCCGGGAGAGCTTTGAACACGTTCCGAGGGAGGCGGGGGACATTGAGCCCGAGTGGGCCATGTTCCGCGCCTCTATTGTCGAGGCAGCTTATCAGAGTTGTGGCCGCAAGGTTGTTGGTGCCTGTCGTGGTGGCAACCCTAGAACCCGGTGGTGGACACCGGCGGTGAGGGATGCTGTCAGGCTGAAAAAGGAGTCCTATTGGGCCTTTTTGGCCTGTGGGACCCCGGAAGCAGCAGATAGATACCGGCAGTCCAAGCGGCATGCGGCTCGGGTGGTTGCTGAGGCAAAAACTCGGGCGTGGGAGGAGTTCGGAGAGGCCATGGAGAATGACTTCCGTACGGCTTCGAGGCGATTCTGGTCCACCATCCGACGTCTCAGGGGGGGAAAGCGGTACGCGACCAACACCATTTATGGTGGGGATGGCGTGCTGTTGACCTCAACTCGGGATGTTGTGAGTCGGTGGGCGGAGTACTTCGAAGACCTCCTCAATCCTACTGGCACGTCTTCCACTGAGGAAGTGGAGCCTGGGGACTTTGGGTCGGGCTCTCCAATCTCTGGTGCTGAGGTCGCCGAGGTGGTTAAAAAGCTCCGCGGTGGCAAGGCTCCTGGGGTGGATGAGATTCGTCCTGAGTTCCTTAGGGCTCTGGATGTTGTGGGGTTGTGTTGGCTTACGCGACTCTGCAATATCGCGTGGACATCGGGGGCAGTTCCCTTGGATTGGCAGACTGGGGTGGTGGTTCCCCTATTCAAAAAGGGGGACCGTAGGGTGTGTTCCAACTATAGGGGGATCACACTCTTAAGCCTCCCTGGTAAGGTCTATTCAGGGGTTCTGGAGAGGAGGGTCCGTCGGATAGTCGAACCTCGGATTCAGGAGGAGCAGTGTGGTTTTCGTCCTGGTCGTGGAACACTAGACCAGCTCTACACCCTCAACAGGGTCCTGGAGGGTGCGTGGGAGTTTGCCCAACCAGTTTACATGTGCTTTGTGGACTTGGAAAAGGCATTCGACCGCGTCCCTCGGGGGCTTCTGTGGGGGGTACTCCGGGAGTATGGGGTACCGGGCCCTTTGATACGGGCTGTTGGGTCCCTGTACGACCGGTGTCAGAGCTTGGTCCGCATCGCTGGCAGTAAGTCAGGCTCGTTCCCTGTGAGAGTTGGACTCCGCCAAGGTTGCCCTTTGTCACCGATTCTGTTCATAACTTTTATGGACAGAATTTCTAGGCGCAGCCAAGGTGTTGAGAGGATCCGTTTTGGTGGCCTTAGAATCGCTTCTCTGTTTTTTGCAGATGATGTGGTCCTATTGGCTTCATCAGTTCGTGATCTACAGCTTTCGCTGGAGCGGTTTGCAGCTGAATGTGATGCAGCCGGGATGAGGATCAGTTCCTCCAAATCCGAGGCCATGGTCTTGAGCCGGAAAAGGGTAGCATGCCCTCTCCGGGTCGGGGAGGAGGTCCTGCCCCAAGTGGAGGAGTTTAAGTATCTCGGGATCTTGTTCACGAATGAGGGAAAACTGGAGCGTGAGATCGATAGGCGGATAGGTGCAGCGTCCGCAGTGAAGCGGGCGCTGTACCGGTCTGTCGTGGTGAAGAGAGAGCTGAGTCAAAAGGCAAAGCTCTCAATTTACCGATCGATCTACGTTCCCACCCTCATCTATGGTCATGAGCTCTGGGTTATGACCGAAAGAACGAGATCTCGGATACAAGCGGCTGAAATGAGTTTTCTCCGCAGGGTGTCTGGACTCTCCCTTAGAGATAGGGTGAGAAGCTCAGTCATCCGGGAGGGACTCGGAGTAGAGCCGCTGCTTCTCCACATCGAAAGGAGCCAGTTGAGGTGGCTCGGGCATCTGGTTAGGATGCCTCCTGGACGCCTCCCTGGTGAGGTGTTCCGGGCATGTCCCACCGGGAGGAGACCCAGAGGAAGACCCAGGACACGCTGGAGGGACTATGTTTCTCGGCTGGCCTGGGAACGCCTTGGGATTCCCCCAGAGGAGCTGCTCCAAGTGGCTGGGGAGAGGGAAGTCTGGGCCTCCCTACTTAGGCTACTACCCCCGCGACCCGACCCCGGATAAGCGGACGAAAATGGATGGATGGATGGATGGTTCTGTTAGCAGCATGGTCCTGTTAGCAGCATGGTCCTGTTAGCAGCATGGTCCTGTTAGCAGCATGGTCCTGTTAGCAGCATGGTCCTGTTAGCAGCATGGTCCTGTTAGCAGCATGGTCCTGTTAGCAGCATGGTCCTGTTAGCAGCATGGTCCTGTTAGCAGCATGGTCCTGTTAGCAGCATGGTTCTGTTAGCAGCATGGTTCTGTTAGCAGCATGGTTCTGTTAGCAGCATGGTCCTGTTAGCAGCATGGTTCTGTTAGCAGCATGGTTCTGTTAGCAGCATGGTCCTGTTAGCAGCATGGTTCTGTTAGCAGCATGGTACTGTTAGCAGCATGGTTCTGTTAGCAGCATGGTCTGTTAGCAGCATGGTTCTGTTAGCAGCATGGTACTGTTAGCAGCATGGTACTGTTAGCAGCATGGTACTGTTAGCAGCATGGTACTGTTAGCAGCATGGTACTGTTAGCAGCATGGTACTGTTAGCAGCATGGTACTGTTAGCAGCATGGTACTGTTAGCAGCATGGTACTGTTAGCAGCATGGTACTGTTAGCAGCATGGTACTGTTAGCAGCATGGTACTGTTAGCAGCATGGTCTGTTAGCAGCATGGTACTGTTAGCAGCATGGTACTGTTAGCAGCATGGTCCTGTTAGCAGCATGGTCCTGTTAGCAGCATGGTCCTGTTAGCAGCATGGTCTGTTAGCAGCATGGTCCTGTTAGCAGCATGGTCCTGTTAGCAGCATGGTCCTGTTAGCAGCATGGTCCTGTTAGCAGCATGGTCCTGTTAGCAGCATGGTCCTGTTAGCAGCATGGTCCTGTTAGCAGCATGGTCCTGTTAGCAGCATGGTCCTGTTAGCAGCATGGTCCTGTTAGCAGCATGGTCCTGTTAGCAGCATGGTCTGTTAGCAGCATGGTTCTGTTAGCAGCATGGTCCTGTTAGCAGCATGGTCCTGTTAGCAGCATGGTCCTGTTAGCAGCATGGTCCTGTTAGCAGCATGGTTCTGTTAGCAGCATGGTCCTGTTAGCAGCATGGTCTGTTAGCAGCATGGTCCTGTTAGCAGCATGGTCCTGTTAGCAGCATGGTTCTGTTAGCAGCATGGTTCTGTTAGCAGCATGGTTCTGTTAGCAGCATGGTCCTGTTAGCAGCATGGTCCTGTTAGCAGCATGGTTCTGTTAGCAGCATGGTTCTGTTAGCAGCATGGTCCTGTTAGCAGCATGGTCCTGTTAGCAGCATGGTTCTGTTAGCAGCATGGTTCTGTTAGCAGCATGGTCCTGTTAGCAGCATGGTTCTGTTAGCAGCATGGTTCTGTTAGCAGCATGGTCCTGTTAGCAGCATGGTCCTGTTAGCAGCATGGTTCTGTTAGCAGCATGGTACTGTTAGCAGCATGGTCCTGTTAGCAGCATGGTTCTGTTAGCAGCATGGTTCTGTTAGCAGCATGGTACTGTTAGCAGCATGGTCCTGTTTTTGTTTTTTTTCTTTTAAATTTTGCCAACATCAGCTACTGTTAATAGCGTGCTCTCATTAGCAGCACAACAAAATTAGCTTCTTAAGTAGCTTTATTTGCTCAAGCTAACTTTTAACAGATGGTGGAACTGGTTTTATCAGAAAATCATGCCTACATATGAAACAAACACCTGATCATACTTGGAGACCGAGTGTCCATAAAATGTGCATTTATCTTATTCACAATTCTATATCTGTGGATTATTTAAAACCTAGATCAAATAATAGCCAATGTTATTTAAACATGTATTGTTGTATTACTTCAGTTATATTACATTGGTTGAAATACTTGTGATTATTGAATCGTTGAAGGAAATGTCAGAAATGTAATGTAAAGAACGTTTTGAAGCACGCTTCTAAGCAGAACCAACAAGTGATGATGGTTTTGAACAGCAACGCTCTTAATTTTTACAACTTTCCCTGCACGCTATCAAAACTATTTTCAACTGGGGCATCCTGACATCCAAATGTGGTCTTCTTGCAAATGACATCAAGAAATCCTCATTACAATGTGCTAGGATTCATTGTCCAGGAGTTATCCTGATTGGTAACCAAGCCTGGAACTGCGCCTGATATCAGGATGTTGATCAAAAGCTGGCTTTAAAAGCCAGCAATCTTAAAATATGCTGAGTTTAGTTTGACCAAATCCCTGATTTGATGCTACGGGTCACATATTGAACGAGGACACAAGAAGGCTCTAACAGAATGTGTTGAAACTCAAAAACAAACCGCGTTGATTTGTGGCTTTTCTGTAGTGTGGCACCCTGGAGGAAGACGGCCCCGGTGAAAACCTGACAGAGCGAAGCCTTCAGGACGCGCAGCGGCTCTTCCTCATGAGCGACGTCGTTCAGCCGGTCTCCATCAACCCCCTGCTGACCCAGGACAACCAGCGCTTCTCAAAGCTGGTGGTGGACATCGTGCAGGGCCGGAACGCCCTCTACCACGTCATGTACATCGGCACCGGTGAGACTCCCCAACTAAACAGCAAAGCATTCGTCGATAAGAGCGCCGTTCTTTAATTTCTTCTCATTCAATCAGAGTATGGCAGCATCCTGAAGGTTCTCGCCACAAGCAACAAGAGTCTTCATGGCTGCTACCTGGAGGAGCTGCGGATCCTTCCTGAGGGCATGACGGGAACCATAAAAAGTCTGAAAATCCTCCACAAAGACAGGTCGCTGTTTGTGGGGCTCGATGACAAACTGGTGAAGATCCCGTTGGAACGCTGCTCCAGATACCCAACTGAAGGGTATGAGCCTCGTCCCTTTGACTCAGGATCACAATGAACCACCTATAAGAGTCCTTAACTTAGTTAATTAATTAAGGGCTATTAAGAAAAGTGTGAGATATAAAACTAAAAGATAGACATAACCGTGTCACCTTGTTTTCTATTAGTGACTGCATGGAGGCTCGGGACCCCTACTGCGGGTGGGACCACAAACTGAAGCGCTGCACCACCATTGAAGGCAGCTCCGACGTGAACTATTGGACCCAAAACATCACCGAGTGCCCGGTACGACCAAAGCTGTAGATTTTACATTTGTGCTCACGAGAAGAGTTTTAAAGTCTCAAATCTTCCCTGGAGGTGAGGAACCTGACGCAGGACGGCGGATTCGGTCCGTGGGCGCCGTGGCAGCCTTGTAACCACGATGACGGCGAGGGGTTTTTCAGCAGCTGCGTGTGTCGATCCCGCTCCTGTAACGGACCTGTGGCCAGATGTGGAGGAGCTGAATGCAAAGGTCCGACTATCCAGGTGGCAAACTGTTCCAGGTAGATCTACTCACCCCACTCACGTTCTGATTCACCTTTGATCTTTAACAGTTTACACTGAAAGATCCTGAGCTGTTGATGTTGTCTCGGAGGAACTCTCATGTTTGTTTCCTGACATAACCCTCACCATTTACCCGGGCTTGGGACTGGCAGCAGAGGTACCCTGGCTTGTTGCTAGTGACGGTCTAGCAGTCCTTCAAGGAGTGCTTATCACCTGCTGCCTTTCACGCCAGAGTTTGAGACAAAGGTCATCTTGTTTTGAGATTTGAAGGAGTCATAGTAGTTTTTGGTTGAACGTTGAAAATGTGTCATTGGTGCTCACAAAGGGATGTGTTGTCAATGACGCTCAGCCACTACCGCACCTAATTTTAGGTCAATATCAACATTTCCTTTTGGCTTTGGGAGGTGGTTGGGGGTCAACAAGACAAATGACTCAAGTTAATGTTTTGCTTTTAATAGTGTTACGTCCACCAGGAACACAAAGTTTTAAAAGGAGGACACAAGACGCAAATATGAGGGTTCAAAACATTTAATTTATTAAATCTGCTCTTTCCTGTAAAACAAACAAACAAAAAAAGATTATTAGGAACCCCCAATTTCCGTGTCCACCAAAAAAGACACAAATCCCAAAGGAACAACCTGGTGAGCTAGCCAAACCAAACAAAAAGGTACAGCAGGGGTCCAACCCTATACAGGGCCGTCGAAGCCGCTGCTGATGCCAGACTAAAGCTATAAAAAAAACTCAAAAACGCCTATTACAAAAGAAAGAGCGAAAACAGGACTACTGGACCCACCAGGCCAAAATCACTACAAAAAAACATACGAAAAGTCAAGAAAAATTACCTTTGGCTGAGGCCAAAGACTAGCTAATCAGACTAGCTAATTTAAACTGAAAGATCCTGAGCTGCTGATGTTGTCTCGGAGGAACTATGGATACATTATCAACAAATAAATTATTACTTTGGACAGTTCATTGTCAGCGAGTTGATGACATCCTAACGACCTTTGACCTTTGTTTTAAAGTCTCATAATCAACCGTTGTCGATGTTTCTCAGGAACGGTGGCTGGACCCCCTGGTCGTCCTGGGGTCAGTGCAGCAGCAGCTGCGGCATCGGGTTCGAGGTGAGGCAGCGCTCCTGCAACAACCCCTCCCCTCGCCACGGAGGGCGAGTCTGCGTGGGCCAGGGTCGGGAGGAGAGGTGAGGCGGACCGAGGTTCTCGCAGTCCTTGAGGTCGTTCGTATTTTACAGCAGCGCTGCTGACTGTTTGCAGGTTGTGCAACGAGAAGAAGCCTTGTCCCCTGCCCGTGCTGTGGACCCCGTGGAGCCCCTGGGCTCACTGCAGCGCCGAATGTGGAGGAGGGGTCCAGTCCAGGACCAGAACCTGCGAGAACGGGAACAGCTGCCCGGGCTGTGCAACGGTACCAAAGCATCTTTGTAAAATAACGTGACGCCACAGGTAATTCTGACAAGAGGTCTGCGTTTTCCGACCGTTTTAAAAGGTTTCTTCATCCCGTCCTCCAGGAGTTTAGGGTCTGTAACCTGGAGAGCTGCCCTGAGGTGCGCCGCAACACCCCCTGGACCCCCTGGGTGCCGGTCAACACGAGCCGGGACGGCTCCCGGCAGGAGCAGCGGTTCAGGTACACGTGTCGGGCGCCGCTGCACGAACCCCAGCAGCTGCAGCTGGGCAAGAAGAAACTGGAGACCCGCTTCTGTCCAAACGACGGGTCTGGAGCTTGTCAAACGGACCGTGAGTTCCAACGAAACCTGGGCGGACGGGTTTTATCGTGACCATGGCAACGGTCGATGCTAATTTTTAAGGTTTAGATCGTTGGTTACGTACTGTAACCCCAGATTCTATGAGTATAGGTGCAGCCCTTTAAGGCTATCGCTAGCTGCGTGTGGAGGGACATACCCACTAGCGATAGCCTTAAAGGGCGATGCCTATACGAAATAGAACTGTGGTCAGTGTTGGTTCTGATCAATAAACAGCTGGTTCTCTGTCCGCGGTCGTCAATCACCGTATCGACTAAACACCAGGAAGCAGATGATCCTCTTGTCCGGCCCAAAACTTTTCATTTCCCGTTCCACAGATTCTGTAAGAAGCAAAGAGTCATTTTTATCAGCAGCTGTACAATGTTCTTCTCCAGGAGAGGAAACGAATCAAAAGCTTCAGTCTGCTTCATCTGAAGCTTCGGATTCATGTGTAAATAACTTTTTTTTTTAAGTACAGGTAGTCCTCGACTTACGATGGTCTCGAGTTACGACATTTCGCGTTTACGAACGCCTTCCCATTGAAAAGCATTGTTTCAAGTTATGTGGTTTATGCGCCTTTACACCAAAAAATGAAACAAAACTTACAGGAGGGAAGGAGGGAGGGGGGAGCTTGACGCGCTAGAAACTTCTGGAAACTTACAGGAGACCTCAGGCAGACCGGAGAAGAGGAGGTCAGGAGGGGCTAATATGCTAAATATGCTAACTCTGGACCATGCGTGGAAATACAGGAGACCTTATTGTTTTGAGCGGAGCTTTACGAGGCAGACAGGCTACAGCTGAGCAACAAGCTTTTTTTCGCTGCGGACCGCGTGAAGTTGCAGGAGCTCGGAGGTGCACGAGCTAACATGCTAACAGACGGAGGAAGAATTGACCAGCTCCTAGTAAGAAATGAACTCTTTTTTTCCTTCATTATGGCTCCAAATGTATGTGTTTTTTTATAAATATGTAGGGTAATGTGTTAGGATAGGTGAAGTGCTTGGTAAAAATACTGTATTGTACGTATGAGGGGCCGTTTGGACGTATTTTCCGACTTACAACGATTTCCGTGTTACGGACGGGCGTAGGAACGGAACTGCGTTGTAACTCGGGGACTACCTGTACTAGCCTATCCTTTTGCTACTTTCAGAAAACATTTTTGATGTTCTCTAACTTCTTGATACATACAGCGTTTGGCTAGCCGTTTGTTACTTTTGGTTGTTAGCTTGCTATTTGCTAATTTTAGCTTCTTCTGTTGCATTTAGCTTTTGGAGTTTTTCTAGCTTTTTGAGATTTTTAATCTGGCCTTCTCTTACTTTGTTAGCTTTTAGTGACTTTTCAGCTTTTAGACAGTGTTTTGCTACGTGTGGCTAGTGTTAGCTAAGTTTAGGTTTTAGCTAGTTTTTTTTAGTCTTTAGCATTTAGTTAGCCTTTTTATATTATTAGCTCTTAGCTAAATTATGTAGTTTTTAGTTATGTTTAGCTAACTTTTTCCTACTTCCATTATTTAGCTGGTGTTTTTATTTTCATTCAATACAGATTAGTCTCATTAACTTTTTCTGGTTTCGGATTCATGTGTAAATAACTTTTTTTTTAAGTACCAGCCTAGCCTTTTGCTAAAAACAAGCCTTTTGCTACTTTCAGAAAACCTTTTTGATGTTCTCTAACTTTTTGATACATACAGTGTTTGACTATAGCCTTTTGTTACTTTTGGTTGTTAGCTTGCTATTTGCTAATTTTAGCTTCTTCTGCTAAATTTAGCTTTTGGAGTTTCTCTAGCTTTTTGAGATATTTATCTGGCCTTCTCTTACTTTGATAGCTTTTAGTGACTTTTCAGCTTTTAGACAGTGTTTCGCTACGTGTGGCTAGTGTTTGCTAAGTTTAGGTTTTAGCTAGGTTTTTGAAGTCTTTAGCATTTAGTTAGCCTTTTTATATTATTAGCTCTTAGCTAAATTATGTAGCTTTTAGTTATATTTAGCTAACTTTTTTATACATACAGTGTTTGGCTAGCTTTTTGTTACTTTTGGTTGTTAGCTTGCTATTTGCTAATTTTAGCTTCTGCTAAATTTAGCTTTTGGAGTTTCTCTAGCTTTGGCTAGTGTTTGCTAAGTTTAGGTTTTAGCTAGGTTTTTGAAGTCTTTAGCATTTAGTTAGCCTTTTTATATTATTAGCTCTTAGCTAAATTATGTAGCTTTTAGTTAAATTTAGCTAACTTTTCCTACTTCCATTAGTTAGCTGGTGTTTTTTATTTTCAATCAATACAGTTTAGTCTCATTAACTTTTTCTGGTAAATGGATGGAAATAAAATACAACAAAAACAAGATGGCTCTTTTTTAAAAACCCGTGGGGGGTTCAGAGGTTTAGATCTCCTGAGCAGTTCGGCGAGTTGTGTTCGAGTTTCGGATCTTCTCAGTTTCACTAAATGCGTTTTTGTTTTCCGTATTTTTAGCGCTGGTTGAGAATTTGATCAAGACCAGCGGCAGAACGTTTTCCCAGCCCCAAGGACCCCGATGGGGCTCCTGGGAAACCTGGTCCAGCTGTTCCCAGGTGTGTTCCAGAGGTTTTCGACTCAGAAAGCGCAGCTGCTCTACGCCGGATGGCAGGACCAACCCTGCGGTCTGCGCAGGGTCCCCGGTGGAGTACCAGGACTGTAACCCCCATCCCTGCCCAGGTACCAGCACGGTTCTGACTGTGGCGGCGGTTGCGGCGGCGCCTGACGTCACGGTGTTTGTTTGCAGCGCACGGAGGCTGGTCGTGCTGGTCCGCCTGGTCCCAGTGCTCATCGAGCTGCGGGGGCGGCCATTACCAGAGGACTCGGACCTGCAGCAGCCCGGTGCCCGCCAATGGAGGAGACATCTGCATCGGGCTGCACACCGAGGAGGCCCTCTGTAACACACACACATGTGAAGGTGAGGCCAAGGTCGTTTAAAGGCAGACTGAGGGAGATTCAATAATTTCCTGTGGGATCAATAAAGTTCTTATCTTATATTTTATTTATTTTATTTTAACGTTATTGTCCAACCTCGGCTGAAAAATTAATTCCTCGTCATCTGAGTCGAGTTTACAGCCGTCACTAATCAACCAAATCCAACTGGAAGAAAAGTTTGTTTTCCTAAAAGAACGCTGAACGACTGCTGAAGAAGCTGAAACTGAGACGCTAAAGTCGAAAGGACAAAAGCTAAAAGTAGCTAAATGTAGCTGAAAGCTAGCTAAGAATAGCAAAAGAATAGTTCTAACTAAAATTTAAAAAGCCAAGCTGTAAGCTTTTAGTACACTAGAAAAAGCCTGACAATAGCAAGATGTTAGCTAAATGTAGCAAAAGGCTAGCTTAAATTACCAAAAGGCTAATTAATTCTACTGTAGCAAATGGAGAGCTAAACACTAAAGATGTAAAAAGGCTGATGCTAAAAGTACAAAAAGCTAGTTAGAACCTGAAGCTGGCAAAAGACTAGCTAAAAGCTGAAAGTCACAAAAAAACTAGCTTAAAGTAGCAAAATGCAAGCTAAATGTAGCTGAAAGCTAGCTAAAAATAGCAAAAGAATAGTTAAAACTAAAAGTATAAAAGCCAAGCACAGTATCAAAAGCTGAAAGTCAGAAATCTTTTGGAAAACAGTTGGATTAGCAAGATGTTAGCTAAATGTAGCAAAAACCTAGCTTGAATTATCAAAAGGCTATCTTAATTCTACTGTAGCAAAGGGGTAACTAAAAGCTAAAGATGTAAAAAGGCTAGCTGATGCTAAAAGTATAAAAAGCTAGTTAAAACCTAGGTGGCAAAAGACTAGCTAAAAGCTGAAAGTCACAAAAAACTAGCTTAAAGTAGCAAAATGCAAGCTAAATGTAGCTGAGAGCTAGCTAAGAATAGCAAAAGAATAGTTAAAACTAAAAGTATAAAAGCTTAGCTATAAGCACAGTAGCAAAAGCTGAAAGTCAGAAAACTTTTGGAAAACAGTTGGATTAGCAAGATGTTAGCTAAATGTAGCAAAATGCTAGCTTGAATTACCAAAAGGCTATTTAAAAGCTCCTGTAGCAAGGGGGTAGCTAGAAGCTAAAGATGTAAAAGGCTATCTGATGCTAAAAGCACAAAAAGCTAGTTAAAAACCTAAAGGTAGCAAATCACCAGCTAAAAGCTGAAAGTCACAGAAATAGCTTAAAGTAGCAAAACTACAATGTCTAGATAAAAGCAGCATGAAAGTAACCGAAGGCTGTCCACAAGCTACAAGTAAAGAATAGCTTAAAAGTTTAACGTAGCCAAAGGTCAGCTAAAAGCTATATGGATCAAAAGCTAAATAAAAACAGCAATAAGCTTAGCTCAAAGTAGGCTAAAAAGGCTAAAGGTTAAAAGTAGCAAAAATCAAGCTAAAAACAAAAGGCTAAAATAGCACAAGACCAGCTAAAATATAAAAATAGAAATAGTCCAACTAAAAGCTAAAAGTAGCAAAAAGCTCATAGTAGCAGAATAGTAGCTAAAAGCTAATAATAGCAGAATGATAGCTAAAAATAACATAAAAAACTACTGTAAGCTAAAAGAAGCAGAACAGCGTTTTTGAAGGGTTTTAAAAATATCCATGTACAGTACAGTATATGTAAAAAATAAATAAATAAGTTTGATCATTTAAAAACATATACAAATGAAATGTCCCAGTGCTCGTCTCCTGAATGAGCCGAACATTTTTATTTATGAAGAGCTAAAATTGCACACAGCCTTTAGATTATAAAAACATAATTTAAAAATAAAAAAAAACCAGCTGAGGTGACGGAGTAAACAGAACAACGAGCCTCACAAACAGAAAACCTGCAGACGTCCTGCAGGACAGCGTCTCAGCTCTCGTCTCCTCCCAGGCTGGACCGAATGGACGGACTGGGGGGACTGTGACGAGGACGGCCTGCAGCATCGCGCCCGGCGCTGCGGGGACAACCGGGAGCCGGGGGCCAACCTCACCCAGTCCAGACCCTGCCAGCCTCACGAGGTGCCAGGTAAGCACGAGTGTTGCGTCTGTCGTGAGAACAAGGAGACAAATGAACCAGTTCGGCTGTTTTCATGTGTACCGTAATCTGACTGAAAAATAAAAGTTTGTTGTGAAGTTCTGAGTCGTTTTTCTCTTCTGATGCAGTTCTTTTACCGGAGCAGGAGAACCAGAGCTGCGCAAGTGAGTCTTTTTCAAACACACATATTTAATCCACAAATCATCCGTTAACTTATGACCTTTCATGTTGACCACCTCATTTAACTGTATTGTTATTAAAAATAGGGATGCGCCGATCCACATTTCTCACTTCCGATCCGATCCTTATTAACTCAGTATCGGCCGATACCGATACTTTCCCGATCCGATACTGTTCAGGTATTTGACTCTGTATAATGAAACTTTTGCACCCAAACTATTCATTTTAACATTGTGTGAGATAAACCCAATGAAGACACTCTTAAGCCTTACAATATTGTAAGGCTTAAGAGTGTCTTCATTGGGTTTATCTCACACAATGTTAAAAAGGGCAGTCACAGATTGTGATTGAACACAAGTGCTCTTTGAAGCTGGATCGGAAAAGTATCGGCAGGTTTGATCCGATACCCGATACTTAAATAATGCTGGTATCGGATACCGATACCGATACTGGATCGGATCGGCCCCATCCCTAATTAAAAATACTAATTTTTTATGATTTTTCCACAAAACACTAGTCGGTCTTTTAGAGCTATCTCAGCCTGAAATAAAAATATAATTCATTCAACCTTTATTTAAACAGATAAATCACATTGAGGGGGCTGCCGAGGACGGCCAGAGGCTAATCCAGAGTCCTGAAATGATGACAGAATGTTTATTCAGCTGGGCTCCTCTGAAAAGTCTGTGGAATTCCTCAGCAGAAGGGTTGGGAGGGTGAGAGCATCAGGTTTACAAAACTTCTCAGGTGTGTTGAGATAAGACGGCCTGTCAAGGCCAGTCGGGGAGCCAAATGTCAGATAAACATGATTGTTTTGGGAACAGGCAGAACTTTAATGACATCTACCTTCAGTCTGTGTCGGTCCACTCGTTTCCAAAATGTCCAAATTAAATGACCATACCAATGGAACATGCCTGAAAAAATCCCCGAGATCTAATCCATTCAGCCAAAAGTCTGGGCTCTCGAGACATGAACCAAGTCATCATGTAAGGCAGGCAGCCTGACCAGGTCCAGATTTGCTGCAGACGTCTTCCTTGTGTGTTGATAGACCAGGAACCAGCCAAATCCAAAAAGCAGGAACGAGTTTTCATAAATCCAATTAAACATGTGTCCTTAAGATCCACAGATGACAGCAGAGATAGACACATCATCAAGTCTTCAAGTCGATGAGATATCCAGATGTGTGCATGACAACAGTACAAATCGTCTCGTCTACAGCCTGTCTTCTTGTTGAAGAAATGTTATCAGTTGTGTTGAGGGACCAACTGACCAAATTAAAGTCCATAGTTATGATTCTGAAGATTTTGTAGAAGAGAGGCTCTCAGACAAGAAAAAGCAAAGTGGAGACCAAGAGGAGACGTCCGCCCTTGAGAAGAGCAAGTGTTGAATTATGAATTTTGTTCAAAGAAACTCCATATTTCAGTTAATTTTTTTAATTGACAAAATATTTATTACATTAAAAAAAAGTATATTCCCTCATTAGTTAATTCAAAATGATTGACAAGTGACAAAAAAAAAAGGAAAATCTGTTCAGAGTTTTGTCAAGACCCTACAGATCACCGGACCCTTCAGATCTGGTAGATGAAGATGAGGCCTTGTTTTTGGTCAAACTTGGGCGTATCTTTCCCAGGACGTCCTTGTAAAAGAGATTACCAATCTTAATGGAATTCTTTCCTGGTAGAATAAAGGTTTAAATAAAAAAAATCTTCTGAGCTTCATGGAGGCTGACAGACAACGCTTCGCCCACGCATCTGGTTTACGATGTTTTCCGTATTTTCGCAGCCTTCACGTTGTTCCAACTGGCGGCCGTGGGCTCGGCCTGCTTCTTCGCCGCAGCTCTCCTTTCCGGACTGGCCTTCTCGTACTGCCACCGCCTGAACCGCGCGACGGCAGAATCCGCGGTCATCCACCCCAGCACGCCCAACCACCTCACCTTCAACAAGCCGGGCAACGCCACGCCAAAGAACGAGAAGTACATCCCCATGGAGTTCAAGGTTGGCTGCGGTAGATTTCAAAACGTCTCTTTAGTTTCTACGTTTAAACGTCTCTCTGATCGGCAGACGCTCAACAAGAACAATCTTCACGCCAACGACGAGACGTGCAACCACTTCTCGTCCCATGTGGGCTCCAGCAACATGTTCACCACCACCTACTACCCTCCCCATGTGACCAAGTACGACTTCCACCCCGACTCCCCCTGCAGGTCCTACATGCACAGCTGAGAGGACGCCTCCTTCTCCTCATCTCCGAGACGGCGTTCCTGATCCAGCCTCTTGGATGGAACGGTCCACAGTCCAATTTTCTGCTTGGTTCTACCGGGAACACGAAGGCTCAGACCACCCAAACAATGTTCTCAAGTTTCCGTTGGTTCCATTTTCTCACATCAGAACAGACTCGTCTCGTTATTTTTACATTGCTTGCTCAAGTTTTTTAAAGTCTGCAGATTCAGTTCGACGCCATCATTTAGACCTGTTGGTAAAAATCTGTNGCACAGTGGATCTCTGGGGGGATTTAATCACTTCCACAAAGCTGCAATCGTCACTTTCCTCTGCACCACTAATCTGCTGCGCCTGTTGCTGATCCTCTTGCTTCTTGCATAACAAACTGGGTAGGTGTTTTTCCTGCAGGCCTCGGGATTAACTGTATGAAAGCAGCAGACAGGAGAGAGAAGAAAACACTAAAGATGAGCCGAGAAGCTACATTTATATTAATTAATGCACTGTGCTAGAAGCACTTCCTACACAGGCAAACTTTTGAAAGGTTTTAAAATATTCACTTTGTTTGTCTTAGAAGTGTTGCAATAATTTCTTCACACCGACAAAGCATGAAAACTGTTCTACTGCTTTATTTACCGTACTGACATTCACAAAAGATTTACTCCATGACAATCAGCAAAGCGTTGTTGGTGTTTGCTGGTGAGTTTTCAAGGTCAATAAACGGTTTTTAAATCCTGTCAGGTCTAATAAACAACACATGGTTATGTCATCCTTCCACCTGGGAGAGAAGAACACCGTGAAACTGCTGCAACGTTTGATAATAAAAAAAAAAAATCATATTGGTCTGTTCATCTAAACTGAGTAATCCGTCTTGATCAGGATGGCAATAAAAGAGCCAATAGTTACTAAAGACACTGAAAAAACATTATCTGACATAATGTAGCGTAAAAACAGAGTTGAACGGTTTTGCTTGAATTTGATTAAATAAACTGAAATTGGGTAAACTAATTACAAAGTACTGAACTGTTATTACTGGAATTATATAAAAAAAAAGACGAATGAGATGCATAGGGACACATGAAAGACAAAAAAATATGTGTATCAAGTAAAAAAATAACATAAGAAAGACATGAAAATGATTCAAAAGGACATTAACAAATAAAAATAATCCAAAACAGGCAAAAGTGACTTACTTTATAAAGAGACAGACATTTTGCGTGACCCTTAAAATACATTAAAAAAACCCATAATGGATGGATTTAAAGACAAAAAAAAAACTTTAATTGTTCTCATTGAGGATCACATTAGTGCTCGGTGGCAGCACCATTCGATGCGTTGCCACAAAAGTTCAAAATCCAACAATGTTCAGTCATGTCATGGGGACGGTTTCATTTTTTGTGTGAGATGTTTCGCCTTCATCAGTCTGAGGAAACACCAAACAAAACTGCTTCTCCCCAACAGCTGACTCCAAAGTGTGGGGGAAAAACTGTTATGATGGTGCCAAGATGGTCTCTGGGGCACATCCTCTTAGGGGTGGGTGATATGGCTCAAAAATTATATTGTGATATTTCAGAGCATTATTACGAGAACGATAAATTTCGGGATATAACAAAAAAAAAAAAAACAGAAATCAAATTTATTTATTTGACAAAATTAACCTAACATGTTGTTTTGCAGTATTATATATATATAAAAAAACAAGGGTTAATTTGACTGAAATTACTTTATTTAGTAAAGTATTCAGTCTCCAAGTATATAAAAATAAAAAAATAAAAATGATCTGTTATTTAGTCTGATGCATGCTCAATAATCCAGGTAGAAAAATCCAAAAAAGCTAAGTCTGGTCCTCTGGACATTCAAAAAACAAAACAAAGCCAAAAAACTTTTTTTTTGCTTTGTTTAGTTTTGTTTTTTGAATGTCCAGAGGACCAGACTTAGCTTTTTTGGAATCTGTTATTTAGATTGAAAAAGTCTGCACAAAATATAGATAAACAAAAACCACCACAAAAACTAAAGTGCACGTGTAGTTTCCTAAAAACACTAAATAAAATGAAGCTTAAGATCTGTTGGGCATAAATGAAACCTACAACAAAATATATGTTGCCTTTAAATGAGCTATGACTTCCAGAACTTGTAACCAGGTGATCAACTGACCCTGAAGCTTGTTGGTGTTTCAGCTTCCTCTATTCATGCAGAAATGATTCATTTCTCTGACTGATCTGTCTCTGATCACCTGCCTCTTGGTCCGTGGACCGACTGTGGAAATCAAGAGACAGTTGAGCCGCGCATGTTTGTACCGACAGTTTAGAGCAAGGGAGACGCAGCACTGGCTGCTCCTCCTCACCAGAGGAGAGGGTGACCCTCTCCTCTGGTGCCCACTCTCACCCCCATCAACAGTTACGTCAAACTGGTTCAAAACACCAAAGTCCATGCTCAATGATCCAGGTATAAAATCCAACAACTTTCAGTCAGGTCATCTGGACGGTTTCATTTATTGTGCGAGACGTTTCACCCTCCATCCAGAAGGACGGAGTAAGCTGTTGTGGGTGAAGCCTTGATTGTTGTTTCCTCAGACTGACGAAGCCTTCTGGATGGAAGGCGAAACGTCTCAGCACAAAAAAATGAAACCGTGCAGATGACCTTACTGAAATTTTTTGCATTTGATGGGTATATTTTCACCGTTTTTTATTTATCTTCAGAGAAGTGAGTGTGAGGACAAACATCCCCAGAAAAATACACAAAAGGACACAGGAAATCCAACACTATTTTTTGTGCATTTATTCAATTTAGGACCTTTCAGGAGCCCCAACACAGTCATCAAAACCTGAGAATGTGAAGGAAGCTGAAGGGTTGACTAAAGCCGTATATACTGTGCTGATAAAGCCTCATGAGCAAACCAAACTACAGGTAGTCCCCAATTTACGAGCGCTCTGATCTGCGAGGTTCCAGACTTACGAGCTGCGAATTTTTGGAAAAAACGAAAAAAATACTGAGTTTTCATGTGTTTTTTCACCACAGTTAGTTAGTTAAGCATATGGACACACGTTTCCGATCATTTTTATGCACTCATAAGCAGTTTTTGGATGAAAATAGAGTGTTTTTAGTCGCGCTAGCGAAAACCGTTCCAATTTACGAGCGAAATTCCGGATTTACGAGAGAAATGGCGGCCGTTCCAAATTACGAGATTTCCGGTTTACGAGCGCCTCGTTGTAACGGATCTCGCTCGTAAATCGGGGACTACCTGTACCAGAGCTACAGACAGAGTAATTGTCAGTAGTTGGGCAAAAATAAGGCAAATGGTCGCGGGTGTCCTGACCTAAATATTGTGCCTAAATATGTAAAAAAAAAAAAAAAAAACTTAATTTTGAACTAAATAAATAAAAAAAGTTGCAAACCCTAAAAAAGAATCTCAAAATGTACATATGTGTGGATTAAACAGACTTGCATCTTCAACACAGACGTGTCACGTGAGTCACATCCCTCATAAATCAGCAGCTCCGTGTTCCCTGTGGTGCATCAACATGAAGCGGTCCTCGAGCTGCTTTGTGTGGTGAAGAATCAAGTGACTCATTCTTCCAAGCAGAGAGAGAGCGAGAGAGCTGTAATAAAGGCTGAGCAAATTTAGAACAACACACCTACAGGGTGCTGAAATAGACCTGAGAGAAAGAAGGTGAGGGAAGAAGAAGTGAGAAAATGATACACGCTCAAAGATGGAGGAAGGAGAGGCATAAAGAAAGCAGAGGAGAACAGCATGGATTAATTTATTCTGTTTTATTACAGAGGCTTAAGAAGAAAAATAGATTCAGTGAAAATCTGACCGTTTAGTTAACATCAAAATGAAAGAAAAAAAATCCACCTCTTTATCTGAAAATCAATCAATAAATGATAAATGACAGGGCAGACACAGGTGAGCTTTATTTCCTTGTTGAAGCAAAACATGGGTTTCAGTCATTAATACTCTAATTAGTAGTTTTAACAGAGATGGGATCACAATCTGAAAATATGGAGAGAAAAAAAGTCATTTATTACAAATGTGGACACATTTCTGGCATCAAGAGGAATATTTTAAAGAGCGAAATTATAATAAAGTAAAGAAAACAAACTGTGGGACAAAAATCAGATGAAAGAAATGTTAATGAGACAAAAGCATTTTCTCTCATAACTCTGATGAACAAATGAGAACATGCAACTTTGTGAACAACAAGGTGAATTAGGATGGAACAGGGTAGTGTCTAGAGGTTACAAAGGCTGTGTTGCAAAAGAACAGATAAAAATGTATATAACTTGTTCGTTCAACTTTCCATTAAAACAAATGAAGGTTACAAAAAAAACAATTATTAAAAGATGAAGATAAACTAACCAAAACACGACTAAATGCCTAATAAGTGTTAGAAAAGTAACACATACATATTTTTACTAGTTCTTTTCATGGTTTGTGTCCAAATGTTTGTGTGTGGGAGTTCCTGTTGTTCCTGCTACACTGAAGACACTAGATGGCGCCAACAGTTCCACACCTGAAGCTAATCTCCTTAACGAGATACAGTAGATGACTTCTCGTCGCCGCTGGAGCATTACCTGCTTCTGGTAGTCATGCTGCTTGCCATTTTGTATTCCATGATCCTTGAGAAAAACTTACCTGTACCTGTGTTCCTTTTGCCATTTACATTATCTTTCCTTGTTAACTACCTGTGCCTGGACTTCTTTGAAGAACCCCTGGAAATCTTCAGCTGCCTTCCTTGCCTTCCAACCACATGCCCTACTCCTCAACCCACAGTAAGATTTGAAATCTACCAACAATATCATCCTCCTCTTGGAAAATACCATCTACTACAGGGGTGCTCACACTTTTTCAGCATGCAAGCTACTTATAAAACAACCAAGTCAAAATGATCTACCCAATACAAAAATGCAAAACATAGTAATTGTCTTCAAATGTATTAAGGATTATTTTTATGTACAATGTATGTTGATGTACCTTGCACAACTGAATAAGCCAATATTGCACAACACATAATAAATCAGGGGTCACCAACGTGGTGCCCGCGGGCACTTGGTCGCCCGCAGGGACCACATGAGGTGCCCGGTGGTGGTGACAGCAATATAGATTTTTTTCAATTGAAAAAAAGATGGTAGAAACTGATCCCCACCCCCCTTCTTTATAAGAATATGGTCTTTTACTTTAATAAATGTTAAAAAATCATTAGATATTTTTTACTTTATAATGTCATCTCTACAAAAGCCCCCTCCAGCAAATCTAAAGTGGTCCACAGGCCACCAGTTGATAACCACAGTTGTAGCAGGTTGTTATGGCTCCGGACACGTTTAATTTAGTGAACAAAGGCATAAAAATGGCTCTTTTGGTACAGAGAGCAGCGGTGATTATGCATTTATGTTAATACAGACTGTCCGTGAACGCACCGCGAAAGTGTGTAACACAAACGTGCGCGCTGCGGGACAGGGAAAAGTGCAGAGAACGGAGAGTAAGGAGGTTATGCTGTATGAAAAGTGTCTCATATGATTTGAATAATAAAGCGACGTCAACTCCCAACCAGTATGTTTCTTAAAGACTGTGTAAAGTAAAATTAAATTTGTGTTTTGAGTTTGTCACATGGCATAAATATGTGTTATTAATCACCCATATAAATCTGACTGATTAAAAACATTGTTTACCTTATAAAATTAAGTCTCAAATATAAGGAAAAAACATGATTTTCCCAGGGTCTGGAACGGTGGGGGCGTGTCAGCGCGTGGGCGTGGTTTCAGCGCAGTTCTGCAGCTCAGAGCAAGTAGGAGGACCCTCTCGCTCAGAGCTGAACTGTGTGTGGAGGAGGAAGACAGGTTCATCAGTAAACCTGCTCTGTTTGCTCCTTTTTCCAAGAGTTACGCTGTTTTTAGTGCACAAACAACTCTGGTTTTATTTTAAAAGTTGAGGACACAACTATAATTCATAACTCCGCTGTTCTGTGTTTAGAAGATGAGCGGACTCGCGCGGCTGCACCCGGTCCGACCCGACA
>JBBPBX010041038.1:3983-29064 GCA_038048925.1 Garcialebias charrua
AGAGATATTTTTCTGCAGGTGCTAAGGGGGGGCTAAGCATTTTACTGAGGATGCTATGAAGGATAATTTGTTCTTTCAGTTCTCAAGGTCAATGTGTGTCATTCACATCACATGTGGTACATAAGGTGGAACGAAACTATGGACAGGGTCCCAGTTACATCCAACAAAAATACAAATTGTAAAGAAAAACAGTAAAAAAAGATCCGAGACATGAAATAAGAAATACACTAAACTAAAAATACACTAAGCACTACTAGTACGAAACAATGCACCAAACAACAGCAGCACGAACATGAGTCTGTGTGAGCAGATGAGGACGAGTGAACACAGCAACATGAAATAGATCAGCAGCATGAGATCAGCAGCACATAACCAAATGGTATTACAGTGATTTGTTTTCACAGTGATATTTCAGACTAGGGGTTCATGAGTCTAACAACCTCGGGGTAGAAGCTTGTAGCCATAACGTAGAGTGAGATGGAGGAAGAAGGAGGACACCTTTTCCATCTCAGCCCCACTACATTTGTTTTATTTACTTTTCATTCATTAAAGTGGGACACCGTCTATATTCTACAAAGTACTTCAGTGACTGATTCTGATTAGTAAAGGGTGAATATGTTATTACAGGGAGTTCTATACCAGAACAAATGAATCATCATCTGAATAAAGTTGTCTTTTAAGCTTTATTACAAAAATAATTAAACTAAAAATCAACAACAATAATAAACAAGCAATAATAATAAATCAGTCAAGGCTTAATTCTCTTGAAGGGAACACGAGGGAGACCATATATTGTGTCTTTAAACACATATAGTGCCACCCAGATGTAACTAAAGGATTTTAACAGGGGTCAGTATTAAGCTGACCTCTTTATCCTTAATTAATTTACTTATTCAGATTGAATAGTAATTTCACGGATTATTTTCTTTTTCAGTTTACCCAATATTTCTGTGATCTTTATGATGGATAAATAAATAAAGCCATAGAGTGACAATGGACACGTTAACTTAGTTGGTATGCCAAAGACACTACCATTTATTTAAAATAAATCACTAAATTAACACCATTACACTTGATTGACATGATTTCACTTTCTTTCAATTTAATACGTCAGCACACTTGAATTACAACACAACAGACCTAAATACAAGGTGTTAAACATATTTAGTCTGAGGGCTCTTTAACTTAATTAGTTTCCAGCTTAGAATTTGAGGGAAAAGAATAGGAGGAAAGATGGAGAGATGGTTTACAGGAAATGGTCTTGAGCATGTTACCAAAAGTGACACTTTCCGTCCGACTTCTGCTAAACCCCAGGTACGTTTGTAAACAGCTCTTTACCTTTTGACGACAGCCCGGTAAGAGAGAAGACCTTGTAGCTTTTCAGATGCACGGGTCCTTGTGGGAACCAGTACCTCCGAGCAGGTTATTCGTTTACCTTCCAACGTCTCCTGGTTTCGCGTTGGTCATCAGAAAATGCGTCAGCTCCTGGCCTCTGACTTCAAGATAACTATTCCATGAAGGAATAAACAAAGTTTTGAGCTTACGCTCGTTCTCAGTGGACTCATAACAGCCTGTTATCAGTCCTTAGCTGGACGACATGCCCTTAGCGTGTGGCTAAACGTCCATCCAGCTCTTTGGGAAAGTTCACATCTCTTTTGAAGTTCCCAGCAAACTCTGAAGCGTTTCAGCAAAAGTTAGAACTTAAAAGAAGATCATGAGAGGAGTGAGACTTGTGTTATCACGACCCAAGGTTACAGCCAGCAGCAGAGGAAAATGTTTAGAAAAAAACAGAGAAAGCTGGAGCCCTTCTCCTGAAAAACAACGGATTAACTGTCTTCTGACTTTCTAAACAAAACCGTCGGGTCTCTCTGACCCGAGACTTCAACTTTAACACAGCAGTGAACACAGTAATACTCCATATTAAAAGAATAACAGCATATAACATATATCATGAAAATGACAAAAGTTATTCTTTTGATCACATCAGAATAAAATCAAAGATAGAAATAGTCTCTTTTGGTGACTATATTCTCAGATTACAACTAATGGAATCATTTTGTGGTAAATGTCTTGCTTTACTGAGAGGTCAGTAAAGGTCATCTCTGGAACAGTTCAAAAGTACACAGGTGTATCAAAGTGGACACGGTCATGCCCACTACATCTCCCCCCTTTTGGAAGTCATCGCCAGTCCTTGGGGATGAGGTCCAACACGAAAGGAAACCTTGAACTGTCTCTGATCTTGAAGTAATCCAGCAAGTGGAAAAGAAAAATCAAAATTATAATCCCATAAAGTTTTTTGGAACTTCCATACTGTTCGGAGGTAATCCCATTGCGAAAAGCTTTTAATCCCTTGGAAAACTGAGTCTGTTAACTCTTGGAAAACAAAGTCTGTGATCCTTTGGAAAACAAAGTCTTATAATCCACAGCGGTAATTCCACAACGATTAGTTTTGTTGATTGATCAGCAACAATTGTTTTCATAATCAGCATGTAGAGGGGATCCCTCGATTGACGCAGAGGAGGCGACCCTTGGATGAAGGTTGAAGACCAAGCGTTGGAGCTGCAGGTCCCCACATCGAAGGTTGTTGGCTGGTTGGTTTCCAGTCAGTGCCACTCTGGTTCTATGTGTCATGCAATTATGTGGTTTTTAGGTGGGCTTATGATTGGGATTTTACATTAAGCCTTACCTATATGCACCTGGTATGTAAGCTATCATGGTTTAGATCAGCTACAATTACCAATTAAGGGGTGGATCAATTCTGTAAAATTAGATATAGGGATCTATACCTATAAAATTTTGGAGGGCTTCTGTAACGAAGGCCTCTAATTCCAAACTATTCCTCCATTCATTACTTAGTTTAGGTTAAACTAAAATAGAAAAATGAAATATAGTTTGATCTAAATGTCTGTTGTCTTTTAGACGAACGACGTAGGATTTGGTATTCCTAATAAATTTTGAAGTCTATGGCGAGACTCATCAAAATGAATAGATAATCTAGAATAGAAACGATCGAATCGGTTCAATTTAGAAATTGTGAGACCAGTGTAGTTTATGGTACCTTGAGTAGCTTTAAACTACATTGACTCTTCGACGATTGAGATTTAACAAAACGAACTGCATGTTGGCATAGTTAAATCCATATCATTCATTAACCAATGTTAATACAAAACCTTTTTGGCTGGGAGTGTTCAGAACCAAACAATATCTCAACTAATGACAACAGTAATGACTAAACAACAAGGAAACAACGTTTCACTGCTTCGACACACTCTTGTCGTCAGATTCCAAAGTGCAACACACAAGAAAAACAGGTCTCAACTTTATGACCGAGGTCAAATTAAATCTCGTGGATTTAAACGGTTGTTAAGGTTAGTTTTTTGTTGTGGGTTTTAGGCTTAGCGTTTCTAAGTTCAAATTGGACAATGCGACTTATAGGGTGGGAAATATGGTAGTTTAAACCTGATTAGTTTATTTACTAACTTGTGTTTGGACGACCTTATTATCCCATGAAGTCGGTGAGTTTGTGAGATCTTTGTCTTTTGTGGAGTCATTGAACGCCTTGTAAGGTTTGATCTGATTTCGATGTACCCATTTAGCAATTGGCTCTTTGCGGCCTTTGCTGATTTTGATTTCGTAGACGACTGAGGACACTTTGTCTGTTATCAGATGAGGTCCAGTCCACCTGGGCATTAGTTTGCGGGCGAGAGTTCCGGTCTCGGACCCTCCTTTCCCGGTTGCTGGGGCGAACGTATAGTACCAGACTCTGTCTCCCACTTGGAGTTCATTGTGAGAGGCCTTTTGGTCGTAGTACGCCTTACGTCCTTCAGCGGATTTTTCCAGGTTTTTCTGGGCGAAAGCAAAAGTGTTTCTGAGGTGTACATTCAAATCTTTCATGTATTGTTGTGTAGTGTAGGCTGTCGCCATGGCGGCGTCGCCTGGTTGGTACAACAGGTGTAGAGGGAGAGTCATTTGTCGACCGGTCATCATCTCGAAGGGAGAGATGCCAGTTGATGTGTGTGGAGTGGCTCTTATGGCCATGAGGACCAGAGGGAGTTTCACGTCCCAGTCCTTGTGGTTTGCAGCCACGTATTTCTTCAAAATACTCACCACAGTTCTGTTTGCTCTCTCTACTTGGCCTGAAGCCTGTGGGTGGTAGCCGACATGAAAGTTGGCCTTGACGCCTAGCGTCTTCCACAGTTCTTTCATCACTTCACCTGTGAAGTGTGTACCTTGGTCTGAGTTCACCCGAAGGGGAAGTCCAAACCTTGAGAATATATGATTCATTAACAACATAGCAGTGGTTTGTGCTGTGTCGTTAGGAGCTGGTAGGCATTCTACCCATTTGGTGAATGCACAGGTTACCGTGAGAAAATATTTATTTCCTCTAGAGCTCTTAGTGAGTGGTCCAACCCAGTCGATCTGGAGGTCAGACCATGGGAATGCAATGCCTCTGCTTTGCAGTGGTGCTCTGTGAAGTGGTCTGGTTGGCTGAAACTGGCCACAGACCACGCACCCTTCAATGTAGTCCTTGACATCCTTTTTCATTCCAGGCCAATAGGCAATTTGTTTTAATGCCGTCAGCGTGGCTTTATCTCCTTTGTGTCCTGCGGACGGGAGATCATGGGCATGAACTAACATCACCCCCCTTTGTTCATGGGGAACCACGAACACAGGTGAGGACGTTGGTCCATGAGCGAAAGTTAGGATGCCTTTGATTAGTTTTAGCTGTTTGCGCAGCTGATAAAGGACTTTAAGGTCTGGATCGGAATCCAGTTCGTCTTTAGACGGAGTGTTTTTGTCTGGATCAGTCAGGTACAGTATCATGGAGTTGATAGCAGGATCCGACTTCTGTAGTTGGATGATGTCTGGGTCAGTCAGTGCAGGTCGTACAGAGACTGCGTTGTCAGCAGGTCTGGCTGCGGCCTGTGCACGTGTGACTGCCATTACCCTGACTGTAGGTTGTGTTGGCAGAGCCTTGATTAACCAGGAGGGGTCGAAGGACCATAGAGGACCTTCGTCGGCTCCTTCTTTGGCTAAGGAATCTGCAATGTCATTGTAGTACTTGTCATCGCCTGGGACTCTAGAATGTCCTGGAACTTTCTTCCAGTAGATCTGTAAGTCGTGTGATGTCACCAAGTGATCACACGCTATGAAAAGCTCTTTGTGTTTGACCACTTTTCTGTCGCTTGTTAGGAAACCGTTCTGTTTCCACACAGCGAGGTGACAAGCGAAACTTAAACGAGCATAGTTAGAGTCAGTGCAGATGACTAGCGTCTTGATGGAGCGTTCTACTACCATCTGGAGAGCTATTAGGATTCCTGCAATCTCAGCGTACTGAGAAGTCTGAGATCCTAATTTGTAGCTGAAAGTTATCTGCTCTTGGTCTTGGAGGAGGACCCCTCCAACACCTGCTCTGCAGATTTTGTCGCGGAGGAATGAAGATCCATCCACGTACAATGTTGTCATATCTTTGCAGATATTGTCATCAAAGAAGTGGTGATTCGGGTCTTCAGTTACTGGGGGTTTTACCTCAACCGGCGGCTGGGTGGCTGGTACATCTTGTGTACACTTTTGGCAGATTGCCAAGTCCGTCCCCAGATGTGACTTCTTGTTTTGACCATAACGTATGTCTAGGTCAAAACTTTGAAGCGCCATGAGCCACGTTGCAACACGTGAGTTTGTCACCACACCATCTCTGATGCGTTCACTGTTAAGAAAAGTCACTGGCTGGTGTTGTGTTTCCACAATGATTTTCTGTCCACCAATGTAGCTGGAGAAATGTTTAACTGCCCACACTGTGGTCAGTAGAGCTTTCTCACAGTCTGAGAATCTCAACTCGGGGCCTGCCATCGTTTTGCTGGCGTAGGCTACTACACGTTTGTCTCTGTCGTGTATCTGGTACAGACCTGCACTTATGCAATGAGCTGAGAAGCCCACTTCCAAGTAAAACTCTTTGTTGTAGTCTGGGTAGACTAAACATGGGGCTGACTTGATCCTGTTTATAAGAGCGTCCATTGCCTGTTGCTGTTTGTCAGTCCAGACAAATGGAACGTCTTTCTTTAGGAGTTCAGTCAGTGGCTTTGCAAGGTCCGCATAGTTTTCGATGAATTGGTTCGAGTAGTTACACACGCCCAGAAAACTTTGTAGTTCTTTGAGATTGGTGGGGACTTTGAGATTGTCAAGGCCTTGGGTGCGAGTCAACTGTGGTTGTACTCCGTCTGGACCTACAAGTAGGCCAACGTAGTCCACTTTGGTTCTGCACCATTGGCATTTTGACAGTGATATCTTAGCACCAGCAGTTGTTAGTTGATTCAGAACGTGGTCGATCTCAGCCAAATGTGAGTCCAGTGTTGGCTGCCTCAAAAGGACATCGTCCACGTAAATCAGTGTCCCACGCTCGTGGGCGTCTGGACATGCTTTGTTCAAGAAGATGTTGAACTCTGCAGGTGAGTTAGCGTAGCCAAAGGGACACCTGTTAAAGGTGTATTGACGGCCACCAAAAGTGAAAGCTAGTTTGTACTGGTCCTCGGCGCGCACAGGGATGGTCCAAAAACCAGAGGCGACGTCGAGGGTCGAGAAGTACTTACCATTGGTGACCTTGGGCAGTTCCTGTTGGAGTTGCGTCATAGGCCATCTGGATAAGGGAACTTGTTTGTTTAGCTTTCGGTAGTCTATAGTGAGTCTCCACTTACCATTTGGTTTTAACACCGGCCATAAAGGCGCAGAGTAAGTGCTGTTACAGTATCGGATGATACCTTTTTCTAACAGGTCATTAATGATTTCTCTGATAGGTTGATGTGCTGCCAGAGGAATCTTGTACTGTCTGACAAATGCAGGGGGAGCATTAGGCGGGGTTGGGATGCTCACTGTGTGGAGCGTGGTCAACCCACAATCCATCGAGTCAGTTGAGAATGATTTCTCATATTTTAGAAGAACTTTGCGAAGTTTGTCCCTTTCTTCATCAGTTTTCAGGGCGTCGGCTTGGGCGACCACCTGGTCAATCTGTGAAGCAACTGAGAGGGGTTCTTGTTCTTTGGGGAGCTCCAGTGAGTCCCCTTCAGTGTCGTAAAACCTGTCAACAGGTAGTGCACTGTAAGTTTGAGGGCATAGACTGTCTCCTTTGTTGAAACCGAACCTGCGGACAGTGTCCTGGTCGGACTCAGTGGGGGAGAAAAGAGCTATGGCCTGTGTTGGTTTCGTGAACAAGACTTGCCCCGTGTGTTGACTTGGGATCAAGTTTTCTGGGAGTCCTCCCAGAAATGGAATGCTTAGCTCAAAATCATGAAAATCAGTAGAGATCAACCATCCTAACTGTGTGTTTTTTGGGATCAGTACCTCTTCTGTGCTTGTGTTGCACACAGCAACAGTCGTGGTTCTGCAGTCGAGGGTCACTTGGCATGTGGCCTCCATGGACAGTCCTAAGTTGAAAAACATAGGAGATGGTTGAAAGTATGCCTGTTTTGTGCTAATAGCTTGTCCTTTCATGATGTGACACATCACCGGCTTGTTCATAACCTGAGGTGGTACCGCAGTGTTATGGCTGTTAGCAATCTGACAGACCTCTGGAATGGTCTGTCCAGCCTTAAGGTTCTCTGTGGTTAGCACAGGAGAGTCCTTTGTGGCTGTGTCTAGTGACCACAGTACATTGTTGTTGATGTCCACTCGGACACCTAATCTTACCAAAATGTCGGAGCCTATGTAGGTTGCATGTGGTAAGTTCGGGACCACGAGGAACGGGTGATCCAGTTCTCGTTGGTTCCAGATTAGTTTCAGGTCAATGATCCCTATTGCGGTCATTACCTGTTTATCGTTGGGGTCTAACGAAAAGCGGAAAGCCTTTTTGTTCATATCTAGACCCAACTGTTTTTTAACCAAGGTTCCATAGAAAGCTTGGCTGATCGCTGATTTCTCCGTCCAAGGAGACAAAACAGCATCATCGGTGTGGGATCCTTGGATCTCAACACCTTTGACTACCTGTGGTAGGTAGTGTTCAGTGAGTGCTGACTGTTTCAGCTCGCAGAGGAGGCTCTCTTGTTGGGCCTTTTCTGCCTCACCTGTTGCTGAAGGTTCACTTACCGGGATTGTGCTCTCGTTGGAGGATCCCTTTGTGCCTTCCGCGGTACCTGCTGTTAGACAGTCAGTGTCACCTTGTGTAGGCATATCGATTGGCAGTGGTTGGCTCACTCTGGTCCACATTGTCTGATCGCCATAATCTATAATCGCGTCGAAGCGGTTTATAAAGTCTTGGCCGACCAAAAATGGGAATGAGTCAACGGCGGACACGTGTACCGGGTGATTCTGATTCTTTGTTTCGATTCAGATCACTATTGATTCCCGATTTTGATTCTTTTTATAGGTGCGGTTAAAAAAAAGACCTGTCAATTCAATTAAATTCAGTTTATTTATACTGTATAGTAAAGTTGTTTCAGGGCACTGAACAGAAACTTTCACATAAAAATAATAAGTTAACACCATTTATCTGAGGAGACTGCTTTGAATTTAACTCCTTCATGTTATAAATGAGCGTCGTTTCACCAATCTGCATGTGAACCATAGCTATAGCTGTTAGGGTTGTTCTCGTTTCTGAGAGTCCCTGCAATACTACAGCACATTCTTTGAGGGGTATTTCCCTGTCAACACCGCTAGCGGCTATCCGTAGCTCCTTCAACAGTGTGGGAGACATAATGGTTATGTCAGCCCCACCATCCAGGAGGGCCTCTTCTGTGAGGACCCCTTCTAAAGTGATTGACAGGTAAGCCTTCTTAGCGGGCCCCTTCCTGATAATGTTACACAGGAACCTATCAGGTTTTTTCCGACGTTTGTTACGTCTACCATTGTCTGTGTGATTTTCATTCACCTGTACTGGTAGTGCAGTCACACATGGGTCTGAGTGATCGGTCTGTGACGAGTCATTGTCTTTGGTGAGTGAGCTTTCCCCCCCTTTTTCTGATGAGGGGCTCTCGGACTCTGTAACAATGATGTCATGGTCACAGTCAACGTCTTGTTGACTGTATGTACCCTGATTGTCAGCATCCTGACCATCAGTATCTTGGTGACTGTCAGCAATTGAGTCATTGTTGTTATTTGTGTGCTCTGAGTTACTATCAATGATAGTGCTACACATTACTCCAGGTTTGTTTTCCTTGTTTGTTTTTTTCAAACTTTCTAACAACCGACGTATGTTCTCCATCTCTTCTGAGGACAGAGGTTTAGGGCCTTTTTTCTGGAACTTCTGTGGGTTTTTCCTCGCCCCAGACTGTTCAGTCTGAGGTGCAGGAGCTGGCGCATTGCTCGGGGGTCCCCTCTGGGACCACCCTCTTTCATATGAGTCTCCTTGGGACCCATATTTCTTTTTCTTTTGGAATGCCCCCCTTTTTTGATGATGGGGTTCTTCCTCTTGATGCGGCCTGTACCACTTAGGGTCTCTGGACCCCTTTTGGTCTTTGTTCCAGCGGACACCTTCATTTTGCGGTCTGTCAGGTTGGAAATTTTGTTTATTCTCGCCTTCCTTAAAAGAGTGAGCTGGCGCTCTTGCTCCTTCAAGGTCTAGCGTTTGGTATTTGACCTTTTCACCTGGATACACTTCTACGGGTTTCTTGTGTCGCTTGTATGTTTCAAAAACACGTATAGCGCACTCCTTTAATTCACGCATGGTTTTTTCTCTGTAGTCGGCCATGAGGTTGGCCGTTGAACCAATCTCTGAATATAGATTGTTCATAAAAAGAAACTTAAAATCACGTTCATCCTCCATACCTGGCTCATTCCTATCACCAAAAAAGGCTTCGAAAAGTCTGTCATAATATGGGATTGGATGTTCATTCTGCCCCTGAGTGATTTTCAATGCGGCTTGGTAGCCAACGTCTCCCATGCGAGGAGCATATTCTTGCAGTAGAGTTTCGCAGAAAAGTTTGTAATCCTTCAAAATGGCGACTGGTTGACGCGCAATGAAGTGCTGCACTTTCCTGTTTGTGGTGAGTTTGATCAAACTGATTTTATCGTCAACCGTAGCGTTCGGATAGCATGCCAGTTTAAACTCAATGTCTTTCAGATAGGTATCGGTTTCAGTCGAACCATATTGCCCTGGCTCAAAACGTTGAACGAACTGGGAAATTTTATGGAGTCGTTCTATTGGGACAGCGAATTGAGAGCCATTAATAGTGATATACCCACCCATCTGCGCACCAGGTACACCTGTAGACATGGGGTACGTAGGTACCTGCCATTGGGTTGTCCCAGCAAATGTCTGTTGAGGTGGAGGTGGTGGCGGAGGGAGTAGTGCATCGGGCATGGGCGGGGGCGGTGGAGGAGGGAGTGGGTCATCAGGTATGGGAGGGGGCGGCGGAGGCGGTGGATTCTCAAGGTGTTTACTCATGAGATCCAAACATTTTCTCTCTTCGTCAAAGAGTTTGTTCATTGCTGATGCACGCTCTATTCTACAACTGTTCAGTTGGACCCTTAACCCTTCATTCTCACGTTGTAACATCATGTGCTGCTCTTGTGATTTTCTATAATCATCTTGCAGCCTTGTGTACCGTAGTGATAATGATTCCAGGGTGTCCGTGCATTTGTCCAGCGCGTCTCGTGCCTCCCCACAATCCGCCTGAATCGACTTGTACTGATGGTAATACTTATCCTTCTCCACCACACATTTTTCCAAATCATCTTGTGATTGCTCAAAATCCCTTTTTAACACTGTGCATTCTTCGTAGAGACTACGCGTTTGTTCAGCGCTGCCAATACTCAACTGTGTTAAACTCTTTACCTCCTGCTGTAAAGTGGCAACCTCCATTTGTGCTGTTAAACATGATGTAGAGACAGCCCGGCGTACAGCAGTTTCAAAGTCTAGCTTGGCCTTTAACAGAAGGCTCAATTTAGCCAAACGTTTATCTCTGTCTGCTTTCTTTTCAGCCGTTGTGGTTCCAGCTGTTACAGTTTTTAATGCTCTGTCCACATCTGCTTCCTCCATCAACTGTGTCTCTTCATGATAGTTTGTGATGGACCCTGTGAGTGAAAATAAGGCACGTTCGATCCAATCTGCTTTGGTCGGGTCGTGGCCTTCAGTTGGCACAGGCTGCCCCGTATCCGTGGTGTCAGGGGTCTCACCCTGTGTGCCTGCCATCTTTTATCTGGATTTTCAGTGAAAATAAAAATAAAAGATGCTCTGTATTCGTTACTCTAAACTTTTCACTATTTGAAATAAACAGGAAAGTTTAAATGTACACAGGATAACTGTGGAAGATGATGTGTCAGAGAGAAGGAAGAGAAAGGAAAAAAAATTGCAGTTATCTGGAGTGAAAACTGTACTTTTGTTTGTTATTTTAAATTCTTTTGTATTTAGAATAAGCAAAAATGTTCGTCTGTACCTCTGTTATCCTAAATTTTTTATTTAAAATAAACAGGAGTTATTGTTTGTGTACAGAACAATTTTAGAGCTGGTAATTCACCATAAAAATGCTGACTTTTATGATGTTTTTGAGAAAACTCATCTGTTAACGTCTTTTAACCAACAGGGGGCAGCTTCAAGTCTTAATGTTATCACGAGGAGACTGATTTTTTTATTCAGTATTTAAACTAAAAACAACCTTTTCAGAGTTAGTTTCTAGTGTGTCCGTGATAAACGCTCGAACCGCGTTCTTGTCAGAGACAGATTTATGTGGTTAGACAGTTGAGATGGCTTCAAATTAGTTTTTTAAACTTTCAGTGAAATCTCCGTTTGAGTGTGAACTGCTTGTCACCCAAAGTGCACCTGGAAATGACGACAAAAATAGGCGGGTCGACGCAGCGCGTCACCAGCTTCCGTTGAGCGAGGCGGAGCTCGCTAAACAGATACGTGACGTCAACCAATCAATCACAGCGCTTGCAGTGATTGACAGCTCACAGCCCTCGTTTATCCAATCACAGCTCATAAACAAACGTGTACTAGGACACGTTGCTTTAACGTTACCTTAGCACAACAGAAAGCAACTTTACAGACCCTTAAAACAACTCAAACGCTTCAAATTAACTTCCCAAAATTCTGAAACGTGGCAATCACATTTAAAACAGGCACAACTTAGCTACGCTGAGTAGCAGAGCACTGCAGCTGTTGAACAAACACGGACTCGCTCGGAGCCACTTCAAGGTCGGTTCCGGTCCACTTTTTAATGGAGCAGGAAACGGGTCTGACAGAACCCAGCCGACAACGTTCTAACAGTAATATGCTTTTTCGACCTGCTCTAATATATAAAAATACCACACACAGCAATCTCGCAGATGTTAACAGCTTTTCAGGCAGTTTGACTCGGCGGTCAACAAAGCTTTGTACCGGAGTCTGTGCGTGAACTGGGCCGAACGGAACCAGAACCCCCCCACAGACCACGGGCTGACAAAACTTCACCTAAAAGCTTCCCACAGCGTGTTAAGGAGTTGAACAATAACAATCTCTCAGCTTCAAATGATAAAACATGCAGAATCTGCCTGTCTCGAACACCTCAGCCAAAAATTATCACCTTCAGAGTCCAAAAATTGGAATAACCATGCCAACATAACGTTTCAAGTTCATGAGAGATCACAGATTTATCAATAAACTTTCAGAAAACTCGTACTGGCCACCAGATGAAGGGAACATGAGGGAGACCCTATATTGTGTCTTTAAACACATATAGTGCCACCCAGATGTAACTAAAGGATTTTAACAGGGGTCAGTATTAAGCTGACCTCTTTATCCTTAATTAATTTACTTATTCAGATTGAATAGTAATTTCACGGATTCTTTTCTTTTTCAGTTTACCCAATATTTCTGTGATCTTTATGATGGATAAATAAATAAAGCCATAAAGTGACAATGGACACGTTAACTTAGTTGGTATGCCAAAGACACTACCATTTATTCAAAATAAATCACTAAATTAACACCATTACACTTGATTGACATGATTTCACTTTCTTTCAATTTAATACGTCAGCACAGTTAAATTTAACACAACAGACTTCAATACTGGATGTTAAACATATTTAGTCTGAGGGCTCTTTAGCTTAAAATAGTTTCCAGCTTAGAATTGAGGGAAAAAGATAGGAGGAAGATGGAGAGATGGTTTAAAGGAAATTATCGTGAGCATGTTACCAAAAGTGACACTTTCCATCCGACTTCTGCTAAAATCCAGGTACGTTTGTAAACAGCTCTTTACCTTTCGACGACGAGTCTGATAAAGAGATGACACCAGCCTGTAAGATGCACAGTCCTTCAGGCCCAGTTCGTCCGAACTGGTTATTCGTTTACGTTTTCAACGTCTCCTGGGTTCCGCTTGGTCATCAGAAAATATGTCAGCTCCTGGCCTCTGACTTCAAGATAAGCTTATTCCAGGAAGGAATAAACAAAGTTTTGAGCTTACGCTCGTTAGAAATGGATTCATAACAGCATGTTATACAATCCTTAGCTGAATGACTGTCCTTGGCGGGTGACAGGCATTCATTCAGCTCTTTGGGACGTCTTCATGTCTTGAAGCTCCCAGCAGACTCAACAGTTCCAGCAACAGCTTAGAACTTAAAGAAGGATCCGAGAGGAGTGAGACTTGGCTCTTTTTCATTGGTCCACTTGTTATCACTATTCAAGGTGAAATTCAGCGCAGAGAAGGAAATTGTTTAGGAAAAGTATCTGAGTGAGAGACTTTCAGACGCTAGATGAGAGTTTTAGCTGAAACTCGACAAAAACAATTTCTGTATGAGTCAGTTTGACATTTTAGCTGAACTTTGACACCTTTTCATTTGCAGAAATGACACATTGATGTTTCACATTTAAAGAATAACAGCATATAACATATATCATGAAAATGACAAAAGTTATTCTTTTGATTACATTAGAATAAAATCAAAGATAGAAATAGTCTCTTTTGGTGACTATATTCTCAGATTACAACTAATGGAATAATTTGTAGTAAATGTCTTGTTTTACTGAGAGGTCAGTAAAGGTCATCTCTGGAACAGTTCAAAAATACACAGGTGTATCAAAGTGGACACGGTCATGCCCATTACATTGTGAAAGGACAGACTATAAAGAGAGCAGTTCGGCGGTTGTATTTCAGTTGTATTTGAGTTGTTCTCCTGAGCTTGATGAAGACGTTGAGAATAAATCGAGACTCCAGGTATTTTTCGTCTCTTTCTGCCAACTCCCACTGGTGACCCCGGACATCTGAACATGTTTGCGAATGAGAACTCAGATGCTAATGCTGCTTCTTCATCTGCTGTGTTTTCGGACCAAGTTTTTTTGCCGGGCAGACGTTGCTCCAACCGTTGTTTGCTCGTCTCCTGCCATTGCTTCATCCGCTGTGTTTACGGCCATTATTAAGCTTCCAGCGTTCTGGCAACATGATCCGGAGCCATGGTTCCAGCATGTGGAAGCTCGTTTTCATCTCCGTGGGATAACCACAGACGAGACTAAGTACTTTCACGTTTTTGCTGCTTTAGACTCTGGTTCCACCCGCCGTCTTATAGGTCTACTGTGGGACCCGCCAAGCACTAACAAGTACAGTGTGCTCAAGGAGAACTTACTGTGGCTTTACCAACTGTCGGACGTGGAGCGGGCTGACCGTTTGTTGTCCCCAAGTGGCTTGGGGGATCGCAAGCCCTCAGAGCTGATGGAGGACATGCTGGCGTTACTTGGATCAGGGGATGTTTCCTTCCTTTTTACATACCTGTTTCTTCGCCAGCTGCCTCCACCTGTCCGCACAGTGCTGGCCAGCTCCCCGCTGATCCGGACAAAGGATTATCACTCCCTGGCTGAAGAAGCGAACCAGCTTCTAGCTTCCAGGCACTACAGCGTGCAGGCACTTTTACCCGGTGTGACTCAAAGAGGGGCGGAGGCTGTTGATGGCGTGGCTGCAGTGACAGAGCGACGGAAGGACGACGTGCTTTGCTTCTACCACTGTCGGTTTGGAGTAAAAGCGAAGCGCTGAATTCCTCCATGTTCATTCCTACGTCAGGGAAACGAGAGAGCCCAGCGCTCGCTAGCAGCTGTGTGTGCTGGCAGCTCAGATAAGCAGCTTTTCATCGTGGATGAGGTTTCTGAGCGGCATTTCCTGGTGGACTCTGGTGCACAGCGGAGCATTATGCCAGCTTCATCTACAGATGCTTTGTGTCAAAGTTCTGGATGCGGCTAATGGCACCCCCATTCAAACTTTTGGATTGAGGTCCGTGACTGTTTGTTTCAACACGTCAGTTTCAGTTGGACTTTGTAATAACTTCTGTGTCTGTAACAATTTTGGGTGCTGATTTTTTATGTGCTTTCAGGTTATTAGTACATGTTGCTAATAGCAGCTTAATCAATGCTGTGTCTTTTGATACCTATCCCTGTAAACTTGGAGGTCCTGCCCATCAACCTCTTGCTAAGATGTTGCACAGGTGATGAGTATCAGCGTTTGTTGTCAGAGTTTCCTGCTTTGACAGTTCCCACCTTTTCTACTTCTTTAGCTAAACATGGGGTGGAACATTGTATCACTACAGTTGGTTCACTGGTTTTTGCACGAGCATGCTGCCTAGATACCATTAAGTTAGCAATAGCCAAGGAGGAGTTTTTTAACATGGAGCATCTTGGCATTGTGAGACGTTCCAAAAGTCCATGGGCATCCCCCTTGCACATGGTGCATGATGGGTTTTCAGATCAAACCCTGCAGCAACTTTTACTAAAAGGAATCACACACATGACAAGAGTTAAAACAGTGGTATATTTAAACTTTATAAAGTGGGACCTGCCTCCTAAGTCTGAGACAGGCCCGTAGAGGATGGTTTACAGACAGCCTTTATACATCTCGAGTTGAGAGAAAAACAGGTTAGACAATTTTCACACAATGGCTCTTGGTCAGTTTTGGCCAAACTCAGGACCAACAAGTTCTGAAACAAAGAAGCCATTCTTTGGTGTTTCTGTTATTTCAGTAAACAGCATTGTTGTGTAAGACAACTATTTCTCAGGGAGTGACCAGGAACTTGTTTGATGTTATAAGCTTTTAGAAGATGTTATAAGTTTTTAGATGATAAACATTTGAATACTCTAACATCTCGGTCCTGTTTTATCATTTAAAACTGTTTAACATTATGCAGATGATTGGCCCGAAAAAAACCTCTGGGTCTAAACTTAGTAGGAAAAACGTAACCAATGCAAAATGAGCCCTCATCATTTTTGCAGCCTTTACAAACAAATCAGGCTCATCTGAAAAAAATATTTTGTTGGCAGTAGAGTAAAAAACTTAAAGAAGTTTTAAAACTAATATAGTTAAAAACAAAGAAGTTTTGAACTAAAAACAAACTTAAAGAAATCTAAAAAAATAAAACTTAAAGAAATTTTAAACTAAAATAATTTTAAAAGTAAAGGTAACTTCTTGCACTAAAACTTTCTCAAAACAACTCTTAAAGTGTGGAAAATCAATTATTGAAAACACACAACAAAGAAAAAGCTCTTTTATGAGCTAGGTCTTTTATAGACCAAAAACAGAATGCATAATGGCTAAAATCGTTCTGCATTTTCTCTCGGCAAGTTGGCATTCTCAGGACGTCGCATTTGATGCAGAGAAAGCATGTTTGTCGGCAGAAATCCTGTTGCTCCATCTCAGTCTGGCTCTGTGTCACTCTGTCACCCAGACAAGTGAGCGGCCCACGGAAGATTCTGGAATCCTGTTGCCTCATCTCAGGTATCATCCTGCCCCGAGATGGTCTTTAACCAACGTTGCGACTCAGTGCTTCCAGCAGGGGTCCCCGACAAAACCAGTCTCCTGGGTGGGGCCAAACTCCCTCAGCATGACCTGAGCAGAAACAAAATTAGTACAAATGCACAAATCATGTTTACATATTTTTAATTCCCACATCCGTATTAGTAAAGTGTTAGTATGTGTTAGTTTAGACCAATCCCCTCAACCATAGAAAGCTTTCCACCAAAAACTTATGCCATTACTCAGTTTAGTTTCTGAGTTCAAACAGGATCCATTCCTCAGGAATCCCAGCATAGACAATTAATTATTATTATTAATTTTTTGCTTACCTCATGGAGTCTGTGGAAGGAACTTCATTGGCGCATGAGCAAAATATATAATTCAAATGATCACCTTACCCATAAAAATACAATGAAACATTAAAATGTTTCCAAGTCATAAAGAAAAACAGAACTATCAACGTCTCCAATCAAACCCTGATCAAGTCCACCTTAGGGACCTGTGGTTTGATCCGTTGTCTAGTTAAAATCTTCGTCTAGTTAGTTTTTTGTCGGGGCGTCCCCCTAGGTTTCTTGGATCTGTAAATTTCGTTGTTGTTTTTTTTTTAAATGCTATGAATGTCATCTTTTACAATCCCTCCTTTTAAACAGTTTAAATATGGTAAATGGTTATTTATATAGCGCTTTCCAGCCCCCTGTGAGGAGCCCCAAAGCACTCTACAATACCAACCATCCACCCATTCATTCAGACATTCATACACCGGTAGTGGCAACCTGCCTTGCAAGGCACCATCCAGACCTACCGGGAGCAACTTGGGGTTAAGCGTCTTGCCCAGGGACACAATGACACATGGTGGGCAGATGCGGGGTCCGAACCTCCAACCTTCCGATCAGGGGTCGACTGCCATTACCACTACACCATATAATATAAACCTAGAACAAATATAAACCTAGAACTTTAGAATCATAAAACTAAATTCCATTCCATTCCCATATCATTTTAATCTAAACAATCAACAATTACATAAATTTAAATCCCTTTTAAACCATCAAACAAACTGCAGTTATCTCAGTTAAAGAGTAAAAACGGACAGATGTTTTTATACTAAATCAAACATGTAGGAAGCTCTTCCTGTACAGGTCTCTTTTGCAAGTGAGTCCCTACTCACTGACCTGTAAAAACAAAAAATATGAAATATTAAAATTTCTACGTTTAAAAAATTTGAAATAGTTTTCATCTCAAAGCAAGCAGACTGCTAAAACTCATGATATCAACCTATGTGTCATTTCCTTGTATGTCTGAAAAATGAGTCTATGTGCGTGCTTATTCATGTAACAGCAAAATGCAACTTTGATCCCTGAAAACTGGTTATTGCATCACCATCATATATATATCACATGCAAAACTGATATTTCGTCTGGGCTCCAGTATTCATTCATCTGGGCTCCAGTTTTCATTCAGTGACTTCTGACAGCTTTGACCACCACTGTAGCTTGACCAGCACCGCTCCTTTTTGCCTGGGTACACTGTATGCTCAAGAGTTCAAAAGTTCATGAGTTCATTCAAAAGTTCAAGATTTCATGAGTTCATCTGTTGTGCAGCATCAATTCATACATGACTTGTCTGGAAGTGTTTGTTGTCCACTGGACAAGGTTTCACATAGCTCAGCTTGACCCCTCAGCTTGTGTTCAGCTATGCAAGGCGCTTTTTAGTCCAGGCTCCACTTGAGGAAGTGTAGTTCTTTCAGGTGTTTTTCATAAAAGTCACACTTGATAGTAGACTTGTATCAATTTATACATGTGAATATCTTATTTGGTTATCAAAACCAGAGTTTCAGGATGTAAAAACCACAATGCTGTTTGTGTGTGTGTGTATCTGTTCTGATCACATCATGACACCTGTTTTTCAATTTAAGTGGAGAATCACTTTTCTGATTCAAAACCCTATTAAATACAATTAAATCAATATCAAAATCAATTATCTTTTAGTAAATCCTATTTTTGGAACACCTGTCAGCATTTACCCCTCAAACGAGCCATCCTGTTTGCACAAAATGGGATTTCAAACTACTCTACAAAGTACAAACACTCAATTTCAAAATAAAAATATTAATTTAACTTGAATCAAAACTCAAAACCAATTTCCTATATACATTCATACATCCTTAAATTCATAAATCCTAATAGTCCACCACTATGCTTGTCCTGCATAATCCAAAACAGCATCTATTTAATTTTATTCAATCAAGTCTATGTAATACTGTAGTACTAAATTACCACTGAAGTCCTCTTCAGGTGGTGCCAACTAATTCTGAAATCTGATCAAGTCACTAAACGTGTTTGCATCTGTTTTCAATTCAAACCCCGAGCGAACCCAAAAATGCAAACAAAAATCAATGCGAATCAGAAGTATCTCTCTCAACTGGCCCAAGAAAACGCATCCACCAGGTCACGCAAAGCGGCACTACGTCAGACGTCAGCGTCATTACGTCAGACGTCAGCGTTACGCATGTCTACAGTAAACAGGAAGTAGCGGTTGAAAACAGAACCTGACCACACATCTCGGCAAAATGTAGAGACTATTTCAGGTACGTGTTGCTATCGGACGAGTTGTATTTATTCTGTCATGCCAACTAGTTTTAGCGATGTTACATGTTGTCCGGAGACGAAGTCACGTGACGCGAATGTTCGCTACGGCAGAACTGAGTCGGCAAATCTGTTTTCATCTCTCGTTTTGTGCGTCGGCTCTGATTCGAAGAACCCAAAAAACACCTCAAGCGAGCGTATCAACCCTTTTTGCGAATTAGAGGAAGTTAAACTCGAATCGTGCTGTTTCCATTCAGCTTTTCCGATGCGACACTTCAAAATGTGCATCAAGAAACCTTGATGGAAACACTGCTATAACTGTTCCACCTAGCCGTGTGTGTGTGTGCGTGCGTGCACGTGCGTGTGTGCGCGCGTGTGTGTGTGTGCGCGTGTGCGTGTGTGTGTGTGTCACCCCAGACCAAGGTGTGGTCTTCACAGATGACAACCACAACTCAGTGTCCCCTGAGGCACGAAACCGGTCTGTTGTTTGTTTCTCAACTTAGAACTCAAAAACTCAAATTACCAGTTTTCAACTCAGACAGTGGCAACAAGCATTTAGTTAAACTCCATTTCTCCAAACTGAACTGAGTTACCGGTAGCTCTATTTTATTTATTTATCCGATCTTATTTATTTTTATTTATTTATTCATTTATTTATTTATTTATTTATTTATTTATTTATTTATTTATCCAATCTTATTTATTTTTATTTATTTATTCGATTATTTATTTATCCAATCTTATTTATTTTTATTTATTTATTCGATCTTATTTATTTTTATTTATTNCTATTTTATTTATTTATTTATTTATTTATTTGTCCGATCTTATTTATTTTTATTTATTTATTCATTTATTTATTTATTTATTTATCCGATCTTATTTTTATTTATTTATTTATCCAATCTTATTTATTTATTTTTATTTATTTATTCGAGCATGGTGCTTTTTAGGTCATCTATCTGACATATCTTTCTGCGTTGTGTTTTTTTTATTTTTTTTTTATTTTTTTTATTTATTTTCATGTCTGCATTCAACATCACACACATACACAAAACAATTTTAAAACAATCTGCGCATCTACCTATTTTTAGCTGAAACCGCACTCCTTATCCAATTCCAAATTTTTACTAGATTTTTCCTCACACATAAGTTCTTGGTAAAAATCGTATCCAATTCCAATTTTTTTTTACTAGATTATTTCCTCACACATGTAAGTTCTTGGTAAAAATCTATCTTAAAGCTCTCTTTCCTATCGTTAAAATAGTCGTGTACATCATACTATTAACTTTGAAAAATAGGAATATCACTTTTTAAAATCATGAGGTCTAGGTTCAGCTTTGAACTAGTTCTGTACCATATTTTTCAACGTACAAGGAATTCCTGTTTATACTCACTGCTTGTTAAGTGTGTGATTTGTTCGGTTGATCCGTCAGGCTGCAACGGTGGCATTGATTTCAGGCCTTGCTGGCCTGATAGAAACGATCGATCTTCCAGGGCTGTGAAACTTGCCATGGCCATGGACTTTCAGCTACCTTCATCAAAAGCCATCGTGAGCAGGTGTGAGGATCCGGGGTCTTCGGCACCAAGAAATGATGGGTTTTCAGATCAAACCCTGCAGCAACTTTTACTAAAAGGAATCACACACATGACAAGAGTTAAAACAGTGGTATATTTAAACTTTATAAAGTGGGACCTGCCTCCTAAGTCTGAGACAGGCCCGTAGAGGATGGTTTACAGACAGCCTTTATACATCTCGAGTTGAGAGAAAAACAGGTTAGACAATTTTCACACAATGGCTCTTGGTCAGTTTTGGCCAAACTCAGGACCAACAAGTTCTGAAACAAAGAAGACATTCTTTGGTGTTTCTGTTATTTCAGTAAACAGCATTGTTGTGTAAGACAACTATTTCTCAGGGAGTGACCAGGAACTTGTTTGATGTTATAAGCTTTTAGAAGATGTTATAAGTTTTTAGATGATAAACATTTGAATACTCTAACAGTGCATAAGGCCGATGGGGGTTGGCGACCCTGTGGTGATTTTCGGCGCCTTAACAACGCAACAGTAATGACAGGTACTCAATCCCTCACATTCAAGATTTTTCTGCCTGCCTGGCAGGAGCAACTGTTTTTTCCAAGGTAGATTTGGTGCGGGGCTACCATCAGGTTCCTATGCATCCTTCAGATGTACCAAAAACTGCAGCTATCACACCTTTTGGTCTTTTTGAGTTTTTACAGATGCTCTTCGGACTTAAAGGCGCAGCACAGACGTTCTAGCAACTTATGGATTCGGTCCTGCAGGGTAGGCCGTTTTTGTTTGTCTATTTGGATGATATATTGGTGGCTAGTCCTTCGGTGGCAGAACACATGGTGCACCTTCGCCAGCTGTTTGTTCAGCTCAGTGAGTATGGCCTGATCATTAACCCAGCTAAATGCCAGTTTGGTCTGCCTGCTGTTGAGTTCCTGGGACACAGAATATCTGCTCAAGGGGCGGTTCCCCTACCTGCCAAGGTTGAAGCTGTTGGTTTTTCCACGCCCTCCTTCAGTGAAGCCCCTGCAGGAGTTTTTGGGGATGTCACGATCTGGTGCGGTGTTGGATGAACCCGGAGATGCAGACAGGCAGAACACTCGGAGGCACGAGTTGAAATCAATAAATCATTTAATATGTTGTGAACACAAAATAACTAAGACAGGGCAGTACTCACAAATCCTAGAACTTGTAGGCTGTGGCACAAGCACGGACACGACACACCAGGTAAATCGGCGAATGACCCGACACTCAAACCCACACCCACACAAACTGATATATGCACCATAATTACCCAAAACCCAAAACACCTGAGAACGCAGCCCAGGGAACCACAAGGTGTAAGGATGGAGACTGGTCCACAGAAGCAGTCATCCATCCTGACAGGGGATGGTGAACTTTTATAACGGTTTCATCCCACGGGTAGCTCATCTTATGCACCCCTTGTATAAAGCACTTAGAGGTAAAAAAGGGGACCAGCAAATAGAGTGGACCCCCGAAAGGGTACAGGCATTCGATGATGCCAAAAAGGCTTTGGCTAATGCTGCACTTTTGGCCCATCCATCTCCATCAGCTCCTGTGGCTCTGACAGCTGATGCATCTGATCATGCATCTGGGGCAGTTTGTGAACAATGGGTAGATGGTGCATGGCAACCCCTTGCATTTTTTAGCAGGAAACTCTGGGATGCTGAAAAAAATTAGCACCTTTGATAGGGAACTGCTCACTCTTTTTTGGCAATGCGCCATTTCAGGTTCATGCTAGAGGGCAGGGACTTTACTGCTTTTGTGGACCATAAGCCTCTCACTTTTGCTATGGCGAAAGTTTCTGAACCATGGTCATCATGGCAAAAAAGGCATTTGTCTGCCATTTCTGAGTTTACTACAGACATTCAGCATGTGGCTGGCAAGGATAACCTGGTGGCTGACTGTCTATCTAGAGCAAAGGTCACTTCAGTACATTTAGGAGTTGATTACCTTGCCATGGCTGCAGACCAACTGACAGACCTGGATATTCTGGCCTTTAAGGCAGCCGAATCCAGTCTACATTTGGAGGAAGTTTCCTTTCATGAGTGTGGTGCAACCTTTCTTTGTGACGTCTCAACTGGCAAGTCTCGACCTCTGGTTCCTAGTGGCTGGCGTCGGCCGGTTTTTGATGCAGTTCATTCCCTTTCACACCCAGGAGTGAAAGCTTCAGTTAAACTAGTAGGGACAAAGTTCATGGGGCCAGGGCTCCGTAGAGATGTACGCACATGGGCAGCTTCCTGTTAAGCTTGCCAGCATGCCAAGGTGCAACGGCACACTAAGGCTCCAGTATAACAGTTTCCTATTCCCCAAGGGAAGTTAGAGCATGTGCACATGGATTTAGTGGGCCCACTTCCACCTTCCAGAGGTTTTAGCCATCTCTTAACTCTGGTGGACAGAACCACTCGGTGGACAGAGGCAGTACCTCTATCATCAACCTCTTCACTTGATGTGGCTCAGGCATTTATCTTTTCCTGGGTGTTCCGATTTGGTGGGCCATTGGACTTAACTTCTGACAGGGGTCCCCAGTTCACCTCAGAGTTGTGAACTGCAGTGGCAGAGAACCAGCAGACTGAGAGAGAGCTCTGTTCATCAGGCAGTCAGGATGCTAAACACTCTGCCTGCTCTGCCTCCCCTCCCATTTGAACTGCCTTAACACAAAAAACTTTCTCACACATTACCACTCAACACAAAGTTTTTAACACTGGACCCTGTGTCATCAAACGGGTTATTCACTAAACTCTCGGTCATGTGCTCATTCAGTTTGCACTACTTCTCATATTTGCACTAATGTTTGTATTACATTACTGCCTATAGTCATACTACTGTTTACATTTATTAATACGGTTTACATTTATTACTACTGTTTTACATTTATTACTACTGTTTACATTTACACTACTTTTATATCTACACTACTGCTGATACATATACAGTATTCTCTGACTAGCCTTATCTAAGGATGCCAAATGTGCCTTATGTGCCTTACTGCATATGCCACTTTGCCTCTATACCAACATCAACTACCTCATACATATACTGTGTACATTAACTCATATGCTGCTGTGCCACTCTTTGCAAATGTCAATGCTAGAACCTTCAGTTTATTTTATAGATATACTTTTTATACTTTTTATACTACTATGAAAAAACTCAGGACAGTATTACACTTTTATTATTTCATTTTATGCTTATGTTCATTGGGTGTTTGGTGTTTTAGGGGTGTTTGGTGTTTCAGTGTTGGTGTAAATTTTCATACTTTTATACTACTATGAAAAAACTCAGGACAGTGTTACACTTTTACTATTTTATGCTTATGTTTATTAAATGTTTTAGTGTTTAGTGTTTAGATGGTTACTGTTGCACCGAGGGACTGAGAGAAACGCAATTTCAATCCTGTGTATGTCCTGTACATATTGCAGTTCTGACAATAAAGTTGACTTTGACATTTGACTTTGTTATCTCGTGTCGCGTCGTCACTTTTCAAAGCTCCATGTTGCAGTTTTTTATCTTTATGAAGCGTCAGGTGCTCCCACACGTTGGAGGACTTACAGTTTTCTCTGCGTCGCGTCGGTCATTTGTAAAATACCTTTGAAAACATCGTCTCTATTCACTTCCTCCTCCCTCCGTGCTCTGTTCAAGACACACACGCAGCGCGCTGCAGTTTTCTTTTTTTTTTACTTTATTCAGTCAGCCAGCTTTGACAAAGCTGTACCGGTGAACAAAACAGCTCCGTGAAAGAAGCATAATTGCGTGTTGTTGCAGCCCTAGCTGCAACACGTCACATGTTTGTCACGTGGCTCACGTGGGAAGCTTTTTTTTTTAGCGCTTGAGGCAGGATTACGACGGCGCACAAAATTAAGACCTCTTCAAAAAAAAAAAAGACTTCAACACAATAATTCCGCAAATTTAAGACTTTTTTAGGCCTAAAATCGAGATTTTGAAATTTTAGACTTTTTAAGGCCCTGCGGAAACCCTGCAAACAACCTCTGGGGCGCTACGAAAATAAATTATAAAAAATCAAATTTTATCTCAGATGTTTCATCCAGGCCAACAGTCAGTAAATTAAAGCCATATAATTACACACTGGTAGCAGAAAAAATATCCACCGAGTGGTTTCTGAGCTGTTTATCTGAACAGTTAGCCTGGCCCTCGCCAGGCTAACTGGACTGGACAGGCTAACGTGACGTATGTTGCAGCTCCGCGCAACATACGTCACGGCCAAACGTTAACGATTGGGTAACCTCAGCAGAGGCCACGCCTCCAGCAAGA